>PISX010006363.1:0-98560 GCA_004024625.1 Mellivora capensis
TAAGCCTCTGCCTTCGGCTCAGGTCATGATCCCAGGGTCCTGGGATCGAGTCCTGCATTGGGCTCTCCACTCAGCGGGGAGTCTGCTTCCTCCTCTCTCTCTCTGCCTGCCTCTCTGCCTACCTGTGATCTCTCTGTGTCAAATAAATAAATAAATAAAATATTTTTTTAAAAAAAAGAATGCAGCTAGGAGGGGCACCTGGGTGGCTCAGTGGGTTAAGCCTCTGCCTTCAGCTCATGTCATGGTCCCAGAGTCCCGGGATCGAGCCCCGCATCGGGCTCCCTGCTCGGTGGGGAGTCTGCTTGTCCCGCTGACCTCTCTCCTCTCATGCTCTGTCTCTCTCTCTCAAATAAATAAAAAAAATTCTTTTAAATAATGCAGCTAGGAGTTCTGCAGCAGAGGTCTGTGGAGAGAATTTAGGGCATCTGTGAACATTGGAGGAAACTGCTACCTTCATTTTACTGCCACAGAACTCACTTCCAGCATTTCCTTCAGGAATGAATAGTAGAAAATAAGCCACCAAGGCACCAGTAGGACCTTGGAGTTGTCATTGGTAGAAATCAGACACTTTCATAACACATTACAGTTGCCACAGATATCTTGAAATCTCCTTTATAATACATACCTCCTCAAAATTACAGAAGCTATTTGACTCAGAGCTAAATCTTGTTATTGGATGTGTGAAGCACATCAATTACTATACTCCCAATGCATTTGTTTTATATATTTTGATAAATGTCTTTCAATAGAATTGGCTTCTTTTATAATCCTCTGTGTTTTATCTTACAGATTTTTCGCAAGTTTCTGCCAAGAGGCCAATGGGCTTCACAAGATGCCAGAAGGACTCACAGCTAGAGTCAGGAGCCCAGGTTCCAAACACAGACCTGCCACTCTCAAGCTGCGTGATGCAAGGTTATTCATTCAATCTCTCCAAGCCCATTTCCTTATCTGAACATTGAAATGGTAATATTATTATGGTCCTTATGTCAGAAGTCCTGGAAAGGATTCAATCGGTCCATGCATGTTAAACCCTTAACACAGTGTTGGCAAACTATGATTCACAGGCCAGATCTGACCCAGTGCCTGTTTTTGTGAATAAAGTTTTATTGGAACATATCCATACCCCTTCGTTTACCTGCCACCTATGTTTGCTTTCCTGCTATGAGAGCAGAGTTGAGTAATTGTGACAGAGACCACATGGCCTGCAAAGCCTAAAATATTTAGTATCAGGTCCTTTACAGAAATGGCTTGCTGACCGTTCCCTTAGAATAACACCTGACACATAGCAAACCCTCAATAAACATTAACCAATATCATTTTCACAGACCAGCATCCTCATTTTTGCCATATCTTTGCACTATCTTTACTGTTATTTACCTCATATGTCAGGCTCAGGTGGATTCAACTCAACAAATACCAACTGACCCAGGATTTCCCCTACTCCCCGGGTGCCAAGAACGCCTCACCAAGAGGTCCTTCTTGTCTTCTAAGAGGCATTTCATGGCGGTGCAGAAGCGCTGAGCATCTGTTTCCCTCAGGTCTTCTAGCAGCTTCTGGGGCTGGTACAGGCGCTGCTCCAGGTGGTTTTCCATCGCTGCCTGGTTATGGGGTGTTGAGAAGAGTCCGTGAGGACAGGGCAGGAGCACGTGGTCAGCACCATGGCCAGCAGCCCAGCCAAGCCACCTACTTCCCTGCAGAGCCCACCTGCTGGCAGCTAGCGGATGTGTTTGGTTTGGCTGGCTCCAAAATTTTTCATGAGCTGCCAACATTTCAAAGTCAGGGGATTCCCCACAAAAATCCAGACTTCTAAGTTCTCTTGGAAAACACAAAGATTTGGCAACACTAGGCATATCCCCTTCCTGGTGATAATAGTGGGCCGAGGGGCAGCTGTTCCCTGTAATTACACTCCTGTTCACCGCCCACCCAGCCAGCCCATTTGGTTCCTATAGGCGATTGGGGTTTCAAGTCCAGAACAGTTGGCCTCTGTCCAAGGAGTTTACAACCCCCAGGTTGGCACTGCTCAAACCCTCTCCCACGCCCCAAGCTACCAGCATAAAAGCAAAATTTAGGCAGCACGAACAAACTTCCTCTTGGCATCCCCTCAGAAGTGAGGAGGAGAGGACAGCAGCCTCTCCTAAAAGAGATTACCTCTGCTGTCTGGAGAATTATTTTCTAAATCTCTGTTAAATAAAGGTGCTCTAGAAAGGCAGCATACTGTGATGGCATGGGCAAAAGGTGGGCTCTAGAACCAGACAACCCACAGGAATGTCCCCACATTGCCACTGACTAGCTGTGTGGCCTGGGACAAGTTACTTAACTAGGATTGGTAGATAAAACATGGGATGCCCAGTTAAACTGGAATTGCAGTTAAATGGTGAATAATTTTTCAGCATTTAAGTATGTCCCAAATATTGCATGGAACATACACTAAAAAAAACATTTATTGTTCATCCACAAATCAAATTTAACTAGGAACACTGTATTTTTTTTTAAGCAACATCTACACTCAATGTAGAACTCAAATGCACAACCCCAAGATCCAGAGTCACACATTCCACCAACTAGTCAGCCCAGCGCCCCAAGAATACTGTACTTCTATTTGCTAAGTGGGCAACACTACTCTGGGAGCCTCTGTTTTCTAAACTGAAAAGTAGACACAGTAGAGACTTACCATGTAGGATTGTTGTGAGGGTGAAATGAGTGTGTGTAAAGTGTTTTCAGTTGTGCCCAGCACACAGTAAGTGGTCGGTAAGTGCCACCCCTCATTCCCTATCTTGAATGAGTTGCATAATGATTTGCTTAGTGATTCTCCCTAGTAATGAGACTGCCTTCTTCTCCTCTGAGTCTCCAGTGTCTAGAACAATGCCTCACAGAGATTAGAGGTTAGATAAATAGACACTGAATGAATAAACAAATTTATCCACAGGAAGAGAGAGAAGATAGCTACAATTCAGGCTAAAATATATACATTTCAATGAGAAAACTTACTGCTGGAGAGAGAAAGGGCAAGTATTCCTTGCCTTTAGGTGGCCACAGACTGATGAACAGAAGAAAGAAAGTCAGTGCCATGAGGCCAACAGCCACCTTCAGCTAGTGGGTGTCCTCAGAAAGGGTTAGCAACCAGTTCTCTGAATGTAGCTCTCATGAGAATGCTGGTTGATATTTTCATTTGCATTATAAAGTAAAAAAAAACTGAGACAATAAAGACATCGGGACTTCATTTATTCTGATGTCAGAACTTCATTTGTCAATGACAATGACTTCTTTGCTGAATCAGATAGTTTTTTTTTAAGATTTTATTTATTTATTTGACAGAGAGAGAGAGAGATTACAAGTAGGCAGAGCAGCAGGCGGGGCAGGGGGGGGTGCAGAAGCGGTCCCTGCTGAGCAGAGAGCCCGATGCGGGGCTTGATCCCAGGACCCTGAGATCATGACCTGAGCTGAAGGCAGAGGCTTAACCCACTGAGCCACCCAGGTGCCCCTGAATCAGATAGTTTTTAAATACCGAAAGAATATTCCCTCAATTTTCTGTGCTATTCACAGTATAATGGTAAAGACACGACGTGTCACCCTGGGCTGATGATCGTGCTGAAGAGGCACGTGCTGTCCGGTCTGCCACAGTCCCCAGCATGCTCTACTGCTCCACAAATATCCTTGCCATCTATTACATGCCTCTGCTACCGTTTTTCTTACAGTAGAATTAAAAGGGAAGAAAAATACTTCTTGGACCCATAATTAAGAGACTGATCATTACACCCAAACAGCCAGCCTCCTGTAATTCCGTTTAGCAACAGAATCCCACAAGTTTTAGCAGAGTAAGGAGCTTCTCAGAAAGACTTCTTTCTTACTTCTGTTCAGGGACATGTGAATGTGGAATGTGAGCAGGAGGAAGGGTGCAACTTGCAGGTTACATCCTTAAAGAGAAGGTGCTCACCCTTCACTTCCTCTTTCCCACCACCCCCTCTCTTGGGCTGGAGAATGGATGTGCTCTCTCAATCCCGTGGGCAACGAGTCCCTGAGGATGACAAAGCAACCAGATCGAAGGAAGCTGGGCCCCTGGACAGTCTTTTAAAAGAGAGCTCCCTCCTGGGTGGCTCAATGGCTTAAGGCCCCTGCCTTCTGCTCGGGTCATGATTCCAGGGTCATGATTGCAGGGTTATGGGATCGAGCCCTGCATCGGGCTCTCTGCTCAGCAGGGAGCCTGCTTCCCTTCCTCTCTCTCTGCCTGCCTGTCTGCCTACTTGTGATCTCTGTCAAATAAATAAATAAAATCTTTAAAAAGAAATTTAAAAAAAAAAAAAGAGAGAGCTCCCTCTCTTTTCTGGACTTCCCACTGAACTCTGAACTATAACACGAGATAGAAATAAACTACATGGTTTGTGCTGTTGGAATTTGAGGTCTCTTTGTTACAGCAGCTCAGCCTCCACCCTAATACACCAAGTCTCCATCAAAGGTAGAAAGGAGGAAAAACACAAAAAAGCTTGTATCATGTTTCAGAACAACTGGACAGAACACGTTTCTTCGTGGAAGTGAAAACTAGCTCATACCTAGTCCACTTCCCCATCCTACCTGGCCCCTGAGTTTACAACCCCTGGATGCTCAGGTACAGACCTGCAGGCTGGGGATGGTGAAGGCAACATTCCGTGAATTCAGATAGGCCAGGACTCTGTGGGACAGGTCTGCTGTCCACCCATGCGAGCTTCAGTTGAAGACAGGAGAAGGTCACGATGACAGGTTCCCCTATGATGAGTAGTTCCCCTACTTGCCAAGTGGCCAGAAGACCAGAATTGAGACAGCATGTGGGGAATAGGCCGGGGATGCTAGAAACTTTGTGTTTGGAGGAGGTAGGACATTTGTTAACCTGGCACAGTGGTGGGAGAGTTTCCAAATCTAAGAATCTTCGTGGATCCCATTCTCTCAAAGACAATTATCAGTTCACGAGCTGTGTGCAATATTCTAATTCCCATAAAAATCCGCTTGGATTAAGTACAATCCAAACAGACTGACTTGGAAAGATGTCATCACCATACTAAATTTAAAAAGCAGATACAGTGTATACCACAAGAGGCTAGAATAGCATAGTTAAGAGTGTGAGCTCAAAACGCAGATTTGAATCCTGGCTCTGCCACTTAATTGTGTGGCCTTAGGCAATTTACTGAATTTTCCTGTGCCTCAGTTTCCCTTTTTATGTACTACAGCTAAAATTGTGAAGATTGCTTGTTCACACACGTAAAGTGCTTAGAGCGGTACCCAGCCACATAGAAAACACACAATTTCATTCAGAACAGCCAAAAATTGGAAATGACCCAAACGTCCAACAACAAGTAAAAGGTTAAACAAATATGGTACAACCATGGGAGTTGGGGGAAATTGGAGGGGGAGACAAACCATGAGAGACTATGGACTCTGAAAAACAATCTGAGGGTTTTGAATGGGTGGGTAATGGGAGGTTGGGTGAGCCTGGTGGTGGGTATTAAGGAGGGCACGTATTGCATGGAGCACTGGGTGTGGTGCATAAACAATGATTTCTGGTACACTGAAAAGAAATTTAAAAAATAAAAAATTTAAAACAAAAACAAAAAAACAAACCAAACATGGTACATCCATTCAATGGAAGGAATATCAATCAAAAATATATCAATAAAACATCAATACAAAAGGAATGAGTGGGACTTCAGCTACCAGCTATGATGGAGTAATTGGGCGCAGATAAATCCTCCTGCCTTAGACGACTGGAAGGCCTTTTATAATCCCATTTTTGTTACTAAATAAATAGATGGATGAATGAATGAACACAAAGATGACAGACAGATAAATGGATAGACAGATCAAATTTAGCCTGAAAGGATATATCCAAAACTTTCAACCAGAGTTAAAGTTACATTAGGAAGAAGAATGTTTATGGGGAGACTTTCACATTAACATAATTGAGTGCCCTTGTCATGGGCCCTCAGACCCCCATTTTTTTCTCCCTCATAGTATTCATCATATTAGAATTACCTATAAATATTTGTCTTTCCACAGCACTCTCTAGTGCCCTGCCCCCCATCCCCGGTGTCTAACACCAGCCCATATGCAGTATATAACATGACAGGACAATGGGGCCCTGAACCCCTCTACTGGATACACACTTGAGTTCCACCACATCTCCCAGCTGCATGACCTTGATTCACCCTCCCTGTGCCTCAGTTTCACTCTTCTGTCCAGTGGGATCACAACAGGACCTTCCCTGGGGGAACTTATAAGGATTAGACATGTTTCTATGCACAAAGCACTAAGAATGGGACTGCTACACAGTCAACACTCAGTAAATGCTAGCACTTGTGCCACAGCAGAGAGGAATAAAAGCTTGTGAAACAAATGTATCCACTTTAAAACTCCTGTGCCCTGGTTGATATCTTTTTGTAATGAGTACATATGTATGTATTACTTTTTATAATTAAAAGATTTCCATTTAGGAATTTTTTTTTGTTAAAGATTTTTATTTATTTATTTGACAGACAGAGATCACAGTAGACAGAGAGGCAGGCAGGCAGAGAGAGAGAGGGAAGCAGGCTCCCCGCTGAGCAGAGAGCCCGATGCGGGACTCGATCATGACCTGAGCCGAAGGCAGTGGCTTAACCCACTGAGCCACCCAGGTGCCCCTAGGAATTTTTATTAAACATCCATTCCATCCCTTCCCCTCCCCTCTAGGGTGGGTTACCTTTGAAACTGTATGAGATCCAGTAATGCTACATGGGAATAAAATGAAAAGACATCTTTAAAAGAATCATTCCAGAGAGATCACAGGCACGTTCTGTTTCAAATTCTTAGACACAGCAAAGTGGGGGACAGAGTAGGGACATTACCATTCAGATAGCTTCCATCTATTATTTCTTCCTAAAAGACAAAGAAATAATGTCGAGTAAAACATCCAAAAGTTGGCTGTTCCAGTAGAGGAGATTTTGATTAAAAGAAAATGGGATACTCACTGCCATTTTTTGCAACAATGGATCCAAATCTGTAAGGAAGCCATTGAAGGTATAACTAGAATTAATTTTGTGATCTTCAGAAATACATATATGGGTTAGGGAAAAAGAAGCCCCCCCCCCAAAAAGTCACTCATAGAGGAAAATTTTAGTGAATTTCAATTATACCTTGCCCATGTGTGCCCAGTGTGCAAAAACCCTAGTTTGAACAATCCTTTTAGAATAATCCTGAAAATCCTACACATATGTGTGCATGCACACACGGACTCACATATATGCATACATCCCAAACACTCTCCAGCACTCTGTACCTAAACCGATCCATCCCACTACATACCCTAAGATGTTTGGAAACTACGGCAGATTCTTCCTCCCTCAGGACTTACCCTGCCTGGCATCTGGAACTCTATGACTTGCCACTCCATGGCTCAGAAAAAGGAACAGGAAAAGAAAGTACGTCCGAGGTTCCTGGGACATCCTCCTGTAGTTAATTCAAGCACAGAAGTGATTCAGGTTTGTATTTTTTAAATATATTTAAGAACATTCAGAAGACTTGGTGCATGTGGGTGGCTCCATTAAGCATTCAACTCTTGATTTCGGCTCAGGTCATGATCTCAGGGTGCTGGAATGGAGCCCCACATCGGGCTCCATCCTCAACGGGGGGTCTGCTGGGAGATTTCTTTCCCTCCCTCTCTGTCCTTCCTCCTGTCTTCTCTCTCTCTCTAAAATAAATAAATAAATCTTTTTTAAAAAGAGAGAGAGAGAACATTCAGAAGACAAAAGGGAAAAACTAATAGGCCCAGAACCGCTTGGGCTCTTTTTAAAAAATACATTTTAAATTCCATATACTTTGTTCCATCTAAATCCTTATGTTAGTCAAAGACACAATCATCTCTCTCCTTGATGACAACAATGGCCTGTTCATGTTCTTACATCCCCTCCCACTCCCCTCAATCCAGCAGAGAGGAATGATTAGAAGCACAGGCTCTATTCTGAAGAGGGGTTTATATCTAGACTATAAAAAGAACTCTTACAACTCAGTAAGTGGAAGATAAGCCAGAGGCAAAAAAAAAAAAGATACAAACTTAAGTTTCATTTTAAACAAAAGAAATGGCCAGTAAACTCATAAAAGATTGTCAGCATCATTAGTTATCAGGAAAATGCGAATTAAATGCACAATTAGAAACCAATACACAGGGGCACCTGGCTGGCTCATTTGGTAGAGCACGTGACTCCTCATCTCAAGGTTATAGGTTTGATCTCTACATTTGGGTGTAGATACTGCTTTAAAAAAAATCTTAAAAAGAAAAAAAAGAGGGATTCCTAGGTGGCTCAGTCAGTTAAGTGTCTGCCTTCAGCTCAGGTCATGATCCCAGAGTCCTGGGATCTAGCCCCAGATCAGGTTCCCTGCTGAGCTGGGAGCCTGCTTCTTCTCCCTCTGCCTTTCTGCCTGCTCATGCTCGCTCGCTCTCTCTCTCTGTCAAATAAATAAATAAATAAAATCTTAAAAAAAAATAAAAGATACCACTACATATACTAGATGGTCTAAAAGTTAAGAAGATTGACAATACCAAGTGTTGATAATGATGGGGAGTGGCAAGAATCTCTTTGGAAAACTGTCTGGTGGTGTCTTATACAGTTCAATATGCAACACTCTACGATCCACGAATTCCACCCCTGGGTATTTGTCCAAGAGAAATTAAAACTTACATCCACATAAACACTTGAATAGTTTCATTCATAATAGCTAAAAACTGAAAACAACTCAAATGTCCGGGCACAGGTGAAAGGTTCAAAAAAATATGATACAATGGAACATCACTCACCCATGAATAATAAGTTGGACTTCTGCTCCCAGCTCTGATGGAAGGAGATAAACCCTCCTGCCTTAAATAATTAGAAAACCGACCAAAATAATGAAGCAAAGGCTTTCGGATATTGGACAAGAGGTAGCACAAGACTGAGATTCTAAGAGAAGGGAAATCGTTGGCATAAAAATAGAGATTGGTCTTTGCTCTGGGTTCCTGGCATAGAGCTCCCAAAACTGGTAAATAAACATGGTAAAAGTACTAGGGGCACCTTTTGTTCCACTGAGGTGACTGTGGGTGGTCTCCTGATTGGCTCCTGGTCACCAGAAAAACCAAGCCATGATTTTCTAGCCCCACCCTCATCCTCCAGAGAAGAGAGAGGGGCTGAAAATGGAGTTAGTAACTGATCATGCCCATGTGAGGAAGCCTCCATAAAATCCCAATAGTACAGGGCTTGGGAGCTTTCAGGTGGGTGAACACATCACATCAGGAAGGTGACACACCCCAACACCACAGGGACAGAAGCTCTTGCACGGGGGACCCTCCCAGACCACATCCTATCTCTCATCTCTTCATCTAGCTATTTATTCATCCATATCCTCGGTCATATCTTCTCATAAACTGGTAACAGTGTTTCCCTGAGTTCTGTGAGCTGCTCAAGCAAACGGACCAAACCTGAGAAAGAGGTTGTGGGAAGCTCAGATCTGCAGCTGTTAGACCCCTGGTTGGGTTCTGACAGGATGCCTGGAGGCCAGCGACCAGGAAGTCACGGCCAGCTATCAGGAAGGTCAGAGGCCCGTCCTGGCAGCAGCCACCGGAAGCCAGATCAAACCAGACACGGCCAAGATGGCGGCTGCCATGACAGAAACCCCCTGGCCAAATTAGGAAAAAAAAAAATCACAAAACCCTGCTTGCTGTCCCAAGTAATGAATATTTCACGCCCAAGTTAACAGCTGTCAATAAAAGATAGAAACCCAACCCACATCACGTAGCTCTCTACAGCGCGCGCGCTCTCTCTCTCTCTCTCTCTCTCTCTCTCTCGCTCACTCGCTCGCTCACGGCTCTCACATCTCCAGAGTGCGTTTTGCACTTCAATAAACTTTCCTGGCGTGTTAGTCATCCACGGTGCTGTGTGTCTGTCCTCGAGTTCATTCTTGCGACAAGACCAAGAAACTTCGGTGACTCTTTCAGGTCTGGGTGGGTCGAGTCCCCAGGGTGCAGGGTCTCCCCAGTTAACCTGGCAACACAGCCACCTCACACAGAAGTTGTGGGTCACCTGGAGACCTACTGTGTGGAAACCCATTGTGTGGACATCTGGAGACCCACTACCTGCTCGCTGCCTGGAGTTTGCTTCCTTGGCACGGCTCTTAGCACGGGAATGGTGGGCACGGGGCACATTCCAGAAACAGGGGAGGGCTGAGGAGACTCTGAGTCCCCAACAGTCACGTGATCTCTCAAATGCCCCCCCCACCCCCACCCCGCCAACAAGGGGTCACCAAACCACAACCCAAATTCGAACAAGCTACCTGGTTTTATGGGGCTCAAAGCTGTTGTTTGTTTCTTTTTAATAGTTAAAAAAAAAAAAAGAACACTATCTCTTGACGCTTGGAAATTCCATGTATGGAATTTAAATGTCAGTGTCCAAAAGCAAAGTTTTAAGGGAATGCGGCCAGGCCAGGTCGCACCAGTGTCGTCCGTGGCTGCTTCCACGCCGTAGCGCCTGGCTGAGTCAGTGCGACGGAGACCAGTGTGGTCGCTGAAAATACTCTCCGTTCGCCAAGCTGCACACTTCCATATATACACAAGAAATGTGGTGTTTGAGACATGGCTTCAAAAATAATAGGGGAGGGGGACGCCTGGGTGGCTCAGTTGGTTGAGCGGCTGCCTTCGGCTCAGGTCGTGATCCCAGCGTCCTGGGATCGAGTCCCACATCGGGCTCCTTGCTTGGCAGGGAGCCTGCTTCTCCCTCTGCCTCTGCCTGCCACTCTGTCTGCCTGTGCTCGCTCACTCTCTGACAAATAAATAAATAAAATCTTTAAAAATAATAATAATAATAATAGGGGAGGAAGAAGGTGGGAGGTGGTGATGGGTTGGCCAGTGGAAACTGAGGGAGGAGTACATGAGGTTCATTATAGTCTTGTGTCTGCTTTTATATGTGTTTGAAATTCTCCACATAAGTTTTTTGTTTGTTTGTTTGTTTTAGATTTTATTTATTTGAGAGACAGAAATCACAAGCAGGCAGAGAGGCAGGCAGAGAGAGAGGAGGAAGCAGGCTCCTCGCTGAGCAGAGAGCCCGATGTGGGGCTCGATCCCAGGACCCTGGGATCATGACCTGAGCCGAAGGCAGAGGCTTTAACCCACTGAGCCACCCAGGCGCCCCTCCACATAAGTTATTTTTAAAAAGAAAAAGCAACAGAAGAGATTGTATGTTTTTAGTGAGAGGGAGTGGATAGATGAGGGGGAAAGGGGATGGGAGCTGCCAGGAGGGGAGGAACTAGGGGGAGAACAGGTGGGGTGGGTTCTTCAGGTCAAGTGGAAGGAGGAGGGACCCCCTCAAAATCTGTTTATGGGGTCAAACCAGATGAAAACTGGGAGCTTTCACCTGACAGTCAGGTAGCCCATACCCCAGTGACCAGATGCTACCCTCTTGGGGTATTAATAGGAGCTTGAAGGGAACCCCCATCAAGCCCACCCGTGGTTTCCTGAGAATATTTTATAGGTGCCCTAGCATTCTTTCTTACAGATCTCCCTAGTATTATCTAGCTTGTTAAGGAAATGGATTCTTTAACCTCCAAGGGGACTTCCACGACCAGCTTTGCAAATAATTATGCTCATTTTACTGCCCAGGGCAAAAACAAACTGAAACTTTTGAAACCTGCAAAACAGCAAAAGGCACACATTCCAACAGGTTTTAAGGGAAGGGGATCCCAAAGCCTTTGAAGCTGTGTTCTGCCCCACCAATCCCACCCCTGAGCTGGTACATTCAACTCTCATAATAACTCTTACTGCTTTGGGGTCCTTTGGGCTTTAGGGGAAACTTTGGCCCTTTTTTTCTCCCTTTCCTTTGCTCAGCTGCCCTGGGGCATTGGCCTCATTCACAATTCTCCAGTTTCCCAGACAAAGAGGCTTCTTGTGCTTTATTGCCAGCATCTCCCTATTAACTCAACGGAGAGGTATAGGATTACAGAAATAGATGCCCCGCTTTCTGCTGCACATAATGTCTTCGTTCTAAGGAAACCCCAGAGCATCACTGGCATGGGATTTGGTTTTAATTAAAAGCCCTTTGGGTCACTCTCTTTCAGGAGACAGGCCAAAAGGATTGAATGGACTGTGCAGGGCAATAATGATTTGGGTTTCTCCATGGACCCCTCCCCTCCCCCCAAAAGGCTCCCCACTGCAGACCGGCGGAATCTGCAGATCAGGCAGGCTGGGGGGCTGCTTTGGTGCAACCTAAAATGCAAACAGCAACAATAACCACAAACCAGAAATGAACGCAGTTTCCTGAGCACTGGGGAGGGAACATTTGGATGAGTAGGGAGACCAACCATCCTGGTTTCCTGGGACTGAGGGGTTTTCCTGGGACACGCAGTTCACTTTTAAAATAGGAAAAGTCGCAGGCAAACCAGGATAAGTTGGTCACCCTACAGATGAGAGACATTTCATCCTCTAAGAAACTTCCTGAAATGCTTGCAGGGGGATGGTGGTGAGGTTCTCCCAACGCTGGCACACCCCATCCCAGACACAAACCAAAAATTCACAATTACATGGAGTTTTACTGTCTGTAAAGCAGCCCCATTTAAGGTCTGTATCATGGATCCATATTTACGGGCCATCCAGATACCAACTTGGAGATTTTCCACCTCCCCCTCCAAAAAAATTACAATTTTCATTGCTATCCCTGCAAAGTGGGCTACCTGGTCTGGCTTGTAGAGTACCAGGCTGATTGAAGTGGATCTGGTGTTGGAATGGCCAGGCTCACAGTGAGTACAGAAGTCAAAGGAGTGGTCACTTTCTGGACTAGAGAAATGGAGGCCTGAGTTCCTGCCCCAGCTTCCCCCTTAATTGGAAGATTCTGGACAGTGATAACTCCTTCCTTTCTTCTGGTCTCAGGGGAGCAGAATGGAAGGCGTGGGATTCTGTGGTAAAAGAAGAGGAAGAAAGGTCTCACCAAGCATCTTCCATGTGCCAGCATCATGGCAGGCCCTCCCTTCACTTACTCTCTCCATCAGCCCCACGCTTTACTTGACTGGGTTTCACAGATGAGTTCTGTGGGCACATGAGGTCACACAGCAAACAAATGACAGAAAAGGGGTCCCAGTGCAGGGCTGCCTGACTCCACAGTAGCCCTAATGCCAGCAACCACCGAATGAGAGAGAACGAAGCACATCCCCCTCTAGATACATTGTCTCCCTGAATCCTTGCAGAACTTTTTTTTTTTTTAAGGTTTTATTTTTTCATTTGTCAGAGAGAGCGAGCGAGTGAGCACAAGCAGGGGTTGTTGCTCGAAGAGGGGGAAGCAGGCAGAGGGAGGTTCAGGCTCTCTGCCCAGCAAGGGGCTGGATGCAGGATTGGATCCCAGGCCCCTGGAATGAGCTGAAAGCAGGTGCTTAACCGACTGAGCCACCCAGGTGTCCCAAACCTTTGAGGCAAATATTACCATTATTGCTACTTCAGAGAGGAGGAAATAGGTTCTAAGAAGTCAAATGACCAGCCCAAGGCCACACAGCTACTGAGTGGAAGGGCCAGTTCCTAAACCCAGAGCCAAAGATCCAAAGGGTTGACCAGCTTTGCTCCCCAGCCTCCCTACTGAGCACCTGGAACCTAAAACTCCAGGTGGCCGGAGCCATCTCAGGGAGAGCAGCTTCGCTTTACTCCGGAAGGACACAATGTATATACTCTTGAGCAAAGTTCCTTAACCTCCCTGGCTTGCATTTCCTCCTCCGCACAACGGGGATGGCAACACGACCTCCCTCACCAAGACCGTGTCAACATTTTTAAAGTTCATAAATCTATCCCGTGTGCAGTCGGTGCTGAATTTACTTACCTTGCACTTGCCCGTTTCTTGCTCACAAAAGCTATGAGGTAATATACGGAAACTACGTAAAGAACTTGCCTTGTATAGAAAATAGGTAAGAACGCAGCCCAGCACTGCCACCCACATAGAATCCCTCACTGCTGGGTTTTTTACGACTATTAAGTGGGTCCGAAGCCCTTTTCTGGAAGTTTCTGCATACACTCCCTCACATGGACGCCCCCACCCCCAAGCGCCCTGAAAGCTGCGGCTGCCCCTGGCCCACCCTCCTTTGTCTCCACTGCCACCCCCCACCGCCGCCCCACGCACCCCTCGTGCCCCTTCTCCGGGGAGGCCCCGCGGCGCGCCCCCAGCCCGCGCACCGCCCCTAGGTTCGCCCCGCGGGGTCCTCCGCCCCGGGGCCCGCCGCGCGCGCGCCTCACCTGCGGTGCCCGCTCGGCCGCTCTGAGTCCCGCGCGCGGGGGGCGCGGGGCGGGGCCGTAGGGCGCACCCGGGGCGGTGGGAGCGGTGGGGGCGGTGCCAGCCTCCGTGGCGTGACCTCCTCCCCGCTGGGTTCCAGTAGAAACCCCGCAGAGAGAGCCTCGGGGTGACAGTCCCCGCCGAGGGGCTTGCTCTGCAGACCCGAGCGTGCCAGAGAGACGGACACAATGCACGCCTCCTGGCCCCTCTCTGAGATTGCGGAAGGCCGGGGAGGATGAAGAGCTGAGGACAGAGCCCCCCAGTTGCAACGTAGGGACTTTATTCGGATGCGGATGCAAACAGACTGTTAAAAAATTATAAGACGGTTGGAGCCGTGTGGTCACTGGACAGGCAAAAGGTTAAGTTTTTTAGGTGTGAGCGTTGTAATGTGGTTCCCTTAAAAGCCCTTATCTTTTGTAGATGTGTGTCTGCAAAACGGAAACGTGATGTCTGGGATTTGCTTGGAAGTGAAGGGGACCACAGAGTAGCAGGACCTTGGCGAAACAGGACTGGGCCATGCGTTGATAATTGTTGAAACCAATGAAGAGGGGGTAATTATTACCTTTCTTCCTTTTTATGTGCTTGGAATTTTTCCATAATGAAAAGTTTTTTTGAATAATAAGAGCTGTAAATATATTCAGACCGGTTGGTCCTTAAATGTGACCTGATTCATCTGAAGGAAAAAAGAAAAATTCCTCCCAAGTAAAAAAGGCTCGTGCCCCAAAATATTTACTGCCCCAACATTACATATATACACGCACAGCAAATGGTGGTAGAAAAAGATCCAATGTAAGTGTACACCAGTAAGGAAATGGTTACATCAACTGTGATACAGAACTTTATGAAATACATAGTCATTAAAATAGGCATTAACAAAGACCATGTAATAGTAACACATGGAAATGATTTTAGAACCAAAAAAAGCCAAATATTAAGTAATACACTTTTATTAAAACTGGAAGGGAGTTGGTTGCAGTGCTAAGGTTTGATGGTGGGATAATGCATTACTTTTACCCCTTTTCTAGTGAAAATAGAACTGTGAACTCTAGAGATTTCCTTGAAGTCCTTTATATTTAATGAAACACATCTCAATATCCAAACTTTTTAAAATAGCTAAAATGCCTGATGCTGGCATTATCTTGTCAGTGGCAGAATTAGAAATTCTCTTCAGAAATGGCCACATGTACTGTTCTGTTGCTCATCTGGCCAATATTTATATAATACCAATGTTCATTGTTCTCAGAAAAAATTCTTTTATCCCCAGCTCTTGGTTTAATCCTTTAAAGAAGAAGCTCACTCACAAGCCTTAAATGATGGGAAATGTCTTCCATCCTTTGTCAACATTTGATTTAGAAAACAGGTATCCAGGAGTTTCACAGGATTCATTTGGGAAGGATAAAAGTATCTTTTCATTTTTACATTTTTTAATGCCAAAAGTTTATAAATGTGTGTGTGT
This sequence comes from Mellivora capensis, assembly GCA_004024625.1. Taxonomy (NCBI): domain Eukaryota; kingdom Metazoa; phylum Chordata; class Mammalia; order Carnivora; family Mustelidae; genus Mellivora; species Mellivora capensis. The sequence continues at coordinate 15,724 of PISX010006363.1, forward strand.
GCATACGAGTGTAGATGAAGTCTGAAAGGGCACTAAAATGTTCATACTGGTTCTCTCAGGGTTGAAGCTAGGTGAAGTTTATTTACACTTTCTTCTTTTCACCTGTATGTGGTTTCTACTTTGTCTGTAACAAACATGTTACTTATAATGCAAAAGCCAGCAGGCTTTATGATCAGTCACAGCCACTTTACAAATAAAAACAAGGTGGCAGGGGTACGTGGCTGGCTTAGTTGGTAAAGCATGTGACTTTTGACGTTGGAGTTTTGAGTTAAGACCCATGTTGGGTATAGAACTTACATTAAAAAATAATAAAAATTTATTTTTTCAAATTAAAAAAAGTGACAAAATCAAGTGTAGGAAAACCTGTTTTGTTCTGTTGAGTATAAAAAGGACTGACAGTGTATTCTCAACCAACTCAACTCTACCATTTGAAAAATGTTGAGGGTTCAAGGGCATTTAAAGCCCATATTCTGAAAACAAAACAAAATACAATATTCTGTGTCGACTCCTAAACAGGATATAAGAGAACAACATTTGGGCATTGTACCTGCTCTTAATTATTTTCCAGAACTTAAGAAGTGCAGGTGTATAAGGCATTCCAGTTTTCCATGGTCATTTATTGGGGGGGGAGAATCTTTTCATTTTTTACAAATATTCAAAATGATTTTTAAACAGTCTTGTAACAGAAAGTGTATTTTAGTTCATGGGACTACAGCATACTGACTCCAAAATCCAGAGGGAAATCTTAAGTTCTAGTTATGTAACAGGACTCTCCTAATTCTCCAATAGTATAAAATGTCATAGCTAAAAAGAAATACTTTGGTATCCGTGAGCACGGATTCCAGTTCAGTAATAGCAATATAAATAGCGAGCCACAAAGCACAAATTACTAGTAAGTGAAACCCAATGCCATACAAGTTGTGCTATAACAACAAATCGTTAGGGAATCCAAATCAAAGCCACAATGAGATAACACCTCGCATCCATTAGGATGGCTACTATGAGGAAACACAGAAACGAACAAGCATTTGCAAGAATGTGGAGAAGTTGCAACCCTTGTGCGGTGTTAGGAATGTAAATGGTACAGTGGAAAACAGTATGGCAATTCCTAAAAAAATGAAAGACGGAATTCCCATATGATCCAGCAACCCCACTTCTGAGCATATACTCCAAAGAAGTGAAAATGCGGGGCTCTGGGGCGCCTGGATGGCTCAGTGGGTTAAAGCCTCTGCCTTCGGCTCAGGTCAGCATCCCAGGGTCCTGAGATCGAGCCTCGCATCGGGCTCTCCGCTCAGCAAGGAGCCTGCTTCCTCCTCTCTCTCTCTGCCTGCCTCTCTGCCTACTTGTGATCTCTGTCAAATAAATAAACAAAATCTTAAAAAAAAAAAAAAAAAAGAAAAGAAAATGTGGGGCACGTGGGTGGCTCAGTGGGTTAAAGCCTCTGCCTTCGGCTCAGGTCATGATTTCAGGGTCCTGGGATGGAGCCCCGCATCGGGCTCTCTGCTCAGCAGGGGGCCTGCTTCCCCCCACCCCCCCGCCCCCTCTGCCTGCCTCTCTGCCTACTTGGGATCTCTCTCTCTGTGTCAAGTAAATTAAAAAATTAAAAAATAAAGAAGTGAAAATGTTTCTCTTGACAAGCACTGAGTCGTAGACGGAATTGCTGAATCACTATATCGTACACCTGAAACTAATACAACACTGTACGCTAACTGTACTGCAATTTAAAAAAATTTTAAAAAGAAGTGAAAGCAGTGCCTTATGTACTTGTACAGCCATTTTCACAACAGCCTTATTCACAATGACAAAAAGGCAGATGTAACACAGGTGTCCATTAATAGATGAACAGATTAGCAACCTGTGGTGTAGACGTATAAGCACAGGGGAGTCTTTTTTGCCTTAAAAACAGAAGAAATTTTGACACAGGCTACCACGTGGATGAACCTTAGAATATCATGCTGAGTGAGATAACGGTCACAAAAGGACAGATACTGTACGATTCCACACATATGAGGAACCTAAAGTAGGCAAATTCATAGAAAGCAGAATGGTGGCTTCCAGGGGCTAGAGGAAGGGGGAATGGGAAGTAGTTAATGGGCAGAGTTTCAGTTTTACGAGATGAAGAGTTCTAAAGATAGGTGGTGATGCTTGCACAGTATGAATGTATTAAATACCACTGAACTGTACCAAAAGGTGGTTAAGGTGGTAAATTTTATGTGTTTTATTACAACTTTTAAAAAATTGGAAGATATATAATGGTGTCATGTCAGTGAACACTAATCATTTTTATTTATTTATTTGAGAGCAAGAGAGAGCGAGCGAGCGAGAGCACAAGCAGGGTGAAGGGCAGAGGAAGAAACAGACTCCCCGCTGAGCAGAGAGCCTGATATGGGACTCGATCTCCAAACTGTGGGATCATGACCTGAGCCTAAGGCAGATTCTGCCCAACTGACTGAGCCACCCAGTTGCCCCTAATAATTTTTAAAGTAAGCAACTAAATGGGATATGGTATTCTGAATTGTTTCCTAAAACAGAAAAAGCTCATTAATGGGAAAACGGACAAAATCCCAATACTGTCATTTACTTAATATACCAATGCTAATTTCATATTGTTGGCGAACGCACCAAGGCTACATAAAGTGTCAACATTTGGTGGGCACCTGGGTGGCTCAGTGGGTTAGAGCCTCTGCCTTCGGCTCGGGTCGTGAACCCAGGGTCCTGGGATCGAGCCCAGCGTCAGGCTCTGTGCTCGGCGGGGAGCCTGCTTTCCCCTCTCACTCTCTGCCTGCTTCTCTGCCTACTTGTGATCTCTGTCAAGTAAATGGATAAAATCTTAAAAAAAAAAAAAAAGTGTCAACATTTGGAAAGGAGGTAAAAGATGTATGGGAACTCAGTACTAATGTGAGATTTCTCTAAATCTAACATTATATGAAAATAATAAATATTCATTTAAAAATAAATTTTAAAAAGCGACAACTTAAAAGTTTTAATTAATTCCTACATAGACGACAAAGACAACACAAATATATTAGAATTGATAAAGGAAGCAGCAAAACGCGAATGCCTATACATAGCTACAGTAGATATGAAATTTTAATTTTTATTGTGCCTTTCACTGTTGCCTCATTATTGCCTCATCATCCACTAACTGCAAAAAGCAGGCTGCTGAATTTTATATCACAGCAATATTTCCTTAATGATTCTGGGTACCTATTTTCACTTAGATTACAAACAAATGTTTCTTAGTTTGGGTACAAATGTGAACTTCCTTCTGCCAACGCCTGCCGTTGGATCTTCTAAAGGGGCTGGCAGTTCGAGAACATCCCCTTTCAGGTCAATTCTAAGCCAAGTATGTGCTCAGTGGGCGCCTGGGCCGTGCAAGTCAGACCACACAGACCCTACTTGGCACAGGGTCTTCCCTGCACCAGCTAGAAGCAAATTTGGGGGTATACAGCCATCTGCACCAATGTGAGGGATCACTTCAGCCGCTGGAAGTTCATATGTGAAGTTGAGTATGTGCTGTAGTTGTTAGAAAAAAGGATCATGAAACACTTCAATCAATAACCAAGTAGTGGGAAGCAATTGATGAAAACATCTTCAGTAACGAGCCTATTTAAACACTGTACTCAGATCTAAGTGAAAACAAACCTTTAATCAGAAAGATGACTTGAAACAAGTAAGTTTCAGTTTATTGCCCAGTCCAGCTTCTTTCTGTTAAAGGTCAACTGTGTAAAAACTGGTTTAAGACATAAGAAGGGCAAAATACACTATTGCTTTTAACCGCTCTCCACGAGAGAAATGACTGAGGGTATTGTACCTTCTTTCCTTCCCTTCTCTGTAACCAGTGCCCTCAAGACTCAAAGGACTCACACTACAGGTGCAAGGAAAGGTGAATCACAGGTGCAGTTTGCCTTACCTTTCCCCATGACCTTCGGAGTCAACAGGTTAATAACTTACTTTGACCACAAATAGAGCTCTTCTTAATTTCTCTAGCACAACCTTAAATTTGATATGAAGCACTTACACGAGGAATGGTGCAGACAAGAAGGCAGCTTTATTGTACTTTGGGGAAAAAACAGGATTCCATTTAGAGGGGGGAAAAAAGCCATTGACACTCAGTAAGCAACACTGCCACCTAGTGGAAAGGCGACACATCACCAAGACCTCCAAGACCAGGTATCAAATGTGCTAGGATTTGCTGGTTTAAATTTTCATCCTAAAACAGAACTTTTAATATATTGGTTTTCTGAGAACCTGATTTTGAGAAACTATTTGTATCTCTGAAATGCATAAATGGATGTGCTTTCTCTGCTTTTGGGGGGCATAAAGAAGAGAGATTTTGGTGGTGGTTTGTTTTGTAATAGACCATCAAATTAATTTTTGATTTCAAAATTATGAAACACTTTGCGGCAACCTGCCTCTTTGAACATCCATCACTCTTGCACTCTTGTTTGACAGTCTAAACAGCAAGATTATGACAGTTTATAAAGAAACAAAACTCAACTGTGTAAGAACTACATTATGTTTACTCATTTCCTCTATTTTCATAATCTAGGGTGCTAAAAGTATTTGCACTTCACTTACTTGAATTCCTGGGGGAAAAAAGCACTAGAATGCACCAATAACAATTTTGCATAAATCACATTACCCAACTCTTCTTATGACAACACAGTAACAGTGGAAGATATTGGTGTGAGGATGTGGGAATGCTGTTCTTAATGAATAATAAAGTGATTCTTCTTGAGGCTTTCATTCTCCTTTATACCCAGGTGTTGCAGTAAATGTGTTGACTTGATGACTTCTATGAGCATATAAATGAGAATATTTAATGAAACACCTGGCTGAAAAAAAGAGAGGCATGAGAATAACATATTGTTAATAACCACAATCTCAAATCCATTGTCTCTGTTATTACTGAGATTTTAGATTCTGGGTTAAGTGCTCTGCTCTTTTTGGAATATGCACAATGGTTATTGATCTTGCTAATGAGTTCCTCTATTGCAACATTTGTGGGTAGATGGTTGGAGGCACTCACGGATTATAGAATGTAGGAGTCTGACATGGTCTTCATCATCAATCCCTATTCTTGGCAAATAAACTCAGTAAAGAGTTTCAGGAAGAACTAGGTTCTGGGAGAGGTATACACGTGTGGAGTAAGAAGTGGAATTAAAACATTTTTAGGCTGCATGTTGTCAGCAGCCACAGCTGAATGTTTCAATTCTTAGAACCTGAGATTGTCCAGAAAAGCAGAATTCTGAGTATAGGGTGGAAGCTATCACAAAGTCGGAAACCAGTGTTTTGAATTTCCCAAAGCCAACATGAAATGAGGAATGGGGAGTAGTCCCTGAAGTACCAGATCTGAATGAAGTTGTTCTTCCAAGGGTTCGTCTAGACTGCCTAGTTCAGTGCTCACCACAGTTTGCAATATTCCCCCGGCTCCCATCCAGTGGGGAGCCTTTATCACACAGTCCTAACTGCACTTTTCACATAATGCTACTATTTGGGCACCCCTGAAGCCAAAGCAATAAAAGATCCTAGGGGAGCCTTATATTAACTCAAACATGATACCAGAGTCATCTCCAAAAAAGTTTATTAGCATGATTAAAAACATTTTTTGAATAATAACAGAAAGAATTTCTAAACATGAAAGAATATCAGTGGCTATACCTTTTATAACCAAATATTTGCAACAGAACGGACAGCTTTATTGCCAGTCTTCACTTTATTGAAAACAATCCATATTTATTGGTTCCATGTGACGTCGTGACTATTGCTTTGACTGGGAATGAGTCCCTACTGTAATTAAGTATAAAAAATATCTTCCATACTTGGGAGTGTGACCTGTATACCGAGTAAAGAGTTGATAAAAATCCTCAAAGAGTTGGGTTTTGTTTTTTTAAAAACATTCCTTTTACACACTACAAAGAAATAATTAGTATTTTGGCTTTTTAAATTCCTACATGATATTTAGAATGGCAGTCCCCAAAGGTCCTCCCTTCACATAATCGCAAACGCAGACCGTCTTCTGGAGTGTACATTCTTGGGGTGGGCTCTGAAGACTCGGGCCTCCACGTGTCTATACTGGTTTGAGAACAAAGACAGCGTCATCCAGAACGTAGTAGTCATTATACATGTCGCCTTCACACAGGTATGGTAATCTGGTGAAAGCTTCGATAACAAAACCAGCTTTTCTGAAAACTTCCGGCAGACTATTCACTTGTTCTTCCCAGTTCTGTCCCTTGATCTCTAAAATTTCTGATGGTTTCTCCCACTTGCCACCTACTAAAACAAATAGAAACATTAAGTTAAATTCTTGAACAAGTAAGTTATTCAAAGAGAGAGGGGAGGAAGAACAACATTTGCCAGGGACTTGGTATGTGCCAAACACTGGGTGCTTCGATGACTCATTCCCTGATACCTCCTGAGGAGGAGGGCAGAGACGAAGTACGGACCCAGAGGGCTGAGGAACTCGCTCAAGCTTGCAAGGTTAGTGAGGGGTACGAGCAGAAATGTAACCATGGTTTATGTGGATCCAAAGCCCACACTTTTATCTTCTCTGACAGTTTTAGATATTACCCTCCAGGAGACCAACTGGGTTGTAAGTGTTTATGATTCTGGAGAACTCCGCATTAAATACACAAATACGGAAGCAGAGTTACCCATAAAATGTGAAAGAAGGTTTAGGGATAAATGCAAGAAATATACCCGTAATGTAGTAAATGTATTAACGAGAAAGGTTTATCAGGCTGAAAACGGACTAATAAAAGTTTTATTATAAAGACAGATCATCAGTGTATTTTTCAAGGGAAGGTGATGGGGAACTACTCCCTAACTTTTCATAACAATTTTATATAAGTTAAGCTCCAAAACCAGAGAGAGGTAGAGCGCAAGAACGACTGGGTCAGCCTAGCATTTCTTGGACTAGTGGATGAAGAGTGTATCCGTCATTTCCAAGCCCATGAGTGTCAGATGCCTGTAGAGCAGGGGTAGGGGTGCCTGGATAAGGTCTCCAGGCCTTCAAGTTCACACCAAGCATTGGCTACAGACACATGGACACAAAGATAATGGTATATGTCAATTCTGGGGTGCCTTTAGGTCCTATGATGTTAAAAAAAAATGCACACATATTAAAAGTACTACTAACTTCAGACAGAGAGTAGCTTTCTGTGAGAAAATACATGATCAATAGGTTCCAAGAGTACATTCGCTACAATGGAAAGACTTTTCTCTTCTTGGTGGCCCCGCACCTGAACCCTTTTCCTGGAGTCTTGTGGGAGACAAAGCCCGGGGAAGTAGCTTTCCCCGCTGTTCCTGCAGCGAAGGCAGGCACCGGCACATGACCCAAGCTCAGACACACTCGCCTGAGACATGGAATGAAGAGCAAGTGACCTGGAGAAGTGGGGCTCCTTCCCCAGGGGGCAGAGCAGCGTCCATGAGACTGCAGCTGGGGCGGCATCAAGTGGTGTGAACAACTGACTGTGGCCTGTGCTACGGCCCCTAGTGCTGGGCAGCAGCAGTACACCCTTCGGATCAGTTTCACAGCACAATCTGAGGCGTCTGTCTTTGCTGTAGACCCCACAGGATTCTCCAATCCTCCCATGACTGTGAGCTACCCCTGAATCCCTTCAATCAACTCCCTCTCACTTAAGTCAGCCTGAGTCCATTTCTGCTGCTTCCAGGGAAAAACCCAACTGATGAGGCCTCTGTGGGGCAGGAGAGGGGGTAGGAAAGAACCTCGACAGAGGGTCCACACTTGGTTTCAACAACACATTGACAAGGGGTTACACAAAGCTGAGGTACAACTAGTTAATATCACCAACATGTTTCTTCACTGTACCACAGTGTACTGTTCACTAATTTTCTCTTCTCGCTATATGAAGACACTTCCTTCTACTTCTTCCAACTTTCCAGTGTTACTGACCCAGCACTGAGCACATAGTAGATCCCCAGGATCATCAACCAAACTACCCTGGAAATTTAAAGTACCAATTACCTGTCAAACAATACTCTTTCCTGGGAATACACACCACGTGGAAGTCAAAAACTCCCTTAAAACATCTACAAGTCCAAGAAAAAATTTACCATATGAACATTCAGGAATGTGCTCTAGGCTAAAATCTCAACTCTAAGTGGTGAAACTGAGTTACAAACAATCTTTTACACAATTCCGAAAAGTTTCAGGTTATGGTTCCTTAATAAGAGTTCCTCTATTCAGTTCTTCTTTTCTAAAGACACAGGAAAAAAAAGAGCCAACTCTCTTCAAATGCACAGCGCCCACCATCGCATGCACACACCCCAAGAGATGGAGACTCTGACGGGAGGCAGGATCATTCTTGGCCTGGAAATCAGCCTGATTCTCTTTTATGTCGGTAAGTTTCTTTCTTTCCTCCTCCATTTTATCTAACCAATCACTATTCCTCACCTAATGCATTTCTATTTAAAGCCCCTGCAGATTAATTTTTAAATGTCTAATGCTATGGAAGTGGTGTTTAACCCCAAGACAAATAGGTAGTAACAGAACAGCTGAGAAGAAGTTTCAGATTAACCTTGACAATTTCCCTTGCTGATTTAGAGAAGAGCACCTCACCGAACAAAGGGGTGAAACGGTTCTTAAAATTACATGTGCTAGTCATCAACAATGTCGTGTCCACACAGGCAAACGCACGCTGCACAGGAGGGGCATACACAATAACTGCTGAACATTTTCCAAAGAATAAGGTGTGCGAAAAGCCAGATTTCTGTAAATTAAAAAGTACCTATCATTTAAAAAAAAAAAAAAAGCTGCCATGACTCCTTCCATAGAGCATAACCATCCCATACTAGATATATATAGATATATATAGAGATATATATATTTTTTTAAAGATTTTATTTAGTTATTTGAGAGAGAGAAAAAGAGAGAGAATGAGAGGGGAGAGGTCAGAGGGAGAAGCAGACTCCCTGCCAAGAAGGGAGCCTGATGTGGGACTTGATCCCGGGACTCTACAATCATGACTTGGTACCCCTAGATATATTTTTTAAATTCTGCCTCTATTGACTTTTTACTCTATTAAGGAGAAAGTGATTTTAATAATCCATCTCATCAAGTTGTAATAAAGCTAATAATCTCAGAGTTGCTCACAAAGTCTGCACCACAGAACAGGAAAGGTAGCAAAAGCTCTTAAAATTATTTTTTTCTCAGGGCGCCTGGGTGGCTCAGTGGGTTAAAGCCTCTGCCTTCAGCTCAGGTCATGATCTCAGGGTCCTGGGATTGAGCCCCACATAGGGCTCCGCTCAGCAGGGAGCCTGCTTCCCCTCTCTCTCTGCCTGCTGCTCTTACTTGTGCTCGCTCGCTCGCTCTCTCTGCCAAATAAATAAGAAAAAAAGTTTTTTTTCCTCATCTGTAAAGAAATATATAAAAAATGTTAACAATGGTTATTTTGGGCACAAGGACTATGGGTCATTTCAGTAATACTCTGATTTTTTCCCTAATCCATATAAATGATTTTCATAAACTATTTTCATTAGTATTATTTTAAAGATTTTATTTATTTATTTGACAGAGATCACAAGGAGGCAGACAGGCAGGCAGAGAGAGAGGAGGAAGCAGGCTCCCCGCTGAGCAGAGAGCCCAATGCGGGGGCTCGATCCCAGGACCCTGGGATCATGACCTGAGCCGAAGGCAGAGGCTTTAACCCACTGAGCCACCCAGGCGCCCCTCATTAGTATTATTTTAAAAAAGAATCCTTATCTTTTAAAGATATACTCTGACAGATGTGAAGAGAGAATATCTGAGACTTGTCCTAAAATCATGTGGGAGTGAAGGAGCAGGTGGGGGGAGTGAAGGAGCTGGTGGGGGGAGTGAAGGAGCAGGTGTGGGGGGAGTGAAGGAGCAGGTGTGGGGGGAATGAAGGAGCGGTGGGGTGGGGGAAGAAGCAAGACAAGACTGGGACGAGCAGGAAAGAGTTCACTGTGCTAGCCTGCTGCTTCTGTGCATGCTTCAAATTCTCCATGTGAAGTGTCAAAAACCAGTTTTCTATTTATTTTCCAGCTTGGATCACAGTAAAGTGATTTTTCTGAGAGGAGCAGGAGAGAGACTGAGGGGAGGGGAGAGAGAATCAAGAGTCAGACAGTTAACCGACTGAGCCACCCGGGTGGCCAAAGCCATCTTTTTTAATCCCAAGAAAATAAACTTTCAAACTTTTCAGAGGGTCCTGCATCGGGGGGAAAAAAATAAAAAGAATCCTCTAGGATATGAGAATCCTTAAACAAAAATTCTTGCAGGACTAGGCTTGGTGTGACCCATTATCCAAACTTCTCTCTTTGGCGAAGACGCTGTGTCACTGGTGTGGGGGAGAGGCAGCCATTTCCTCACCGGTCAGCGCTCTCAAAGGAAACTGTTGCCGGCTCTTCTCCCACACTCAATGAGAACAGTGCAGAAGTAGGAAATGAGTGGAGACATGAAACTCCAAAGTTGCAAATATTTCTTCTTCCACGGGACATTAGTTCTCCAAAATTTTAAAAAGTCAGCTTCCCTTTAAGACTCTATCTGAAGGAGGACTCAGACTGAGATGCTGCTGGCTAACTGTTGGATCTTGGCAGGCCCACCTCCATTTGAAACCCCCGATATATACTGATCATTATAACATGCAAAGTTTTCGTGCTAAGGGGGCGGCCTCTGAGTAGGAGAAGTAAGGCTGTAATTACCAGACTCAGGAGTGAGTCCAATCCCTCAGCAGCAGACGAGTAAGGAGCCTGCTGGTCCTTCTCCAGCTGACCTTACCCTCTCCTCTGGTCTATATTTATCAGCTCACTAAAACACTTCCAGCTCATCTCAGATTGTACATATACTAAAATTAAAACGTGATGAGAATATATTTGCATCACAAATGCTATCTTTCTAATTTTAATTTCTGTTCTGAATGAAAACTAAAAAAAAACCCGTTAAATCAAAAAACAAAACAAAACAAAACTCCTGTCTGAAATTCAAGCATCGGACCACTTGGATTACTTTTCAATTTTATTTACAGTAGCAAAGGACAAACTCAGACAAGTAAGACCATTTGGAACATGTAACCAGGCAGAAGTCAAACTAAAAAGTTGCATAAAGGGATGCCTGGGTGGCTCAGTTGGTTAAGCGGCTGCCTTCGGCTCAGGTCATGATCCCAGCATCCTGGGATCGAGTCCGAGCCTGCTTCTCCCTCTGCCTATGCTCACTCTCTCTCTCTCTCCCTCTCTCTCTGACAAATAAATAAATAAAATCTTTAAAAAAAAAAAAAAACTTGCATAAATTCCAATTTGTCTCAACCAGTATGATTTTATGTAAACCCTGCCTTACTCCAAAAAGGGTTCAGGGCAGAGTTTCCCACTCGGAAACACTACAGTGCTTTCCACTTCAGGGGCCTGAGGTTAGAAAGCCAAGGTGGGGACCCAGCCAGCATAACTTGGATAAAGCACACAACAGAGAGAGCACTGGACAGGGTGTCTAGTCCCGGGCCTGCTAACACCCGCCGAGAAGCCCACAATTATCCCTAAAATGGGCACGTGACACCATGGAACAGGAGAAGTGGAGACAGGCACAGCAGCAAAAATAGCTACCTTTTATTAAATTCTTACTAAGGTTTAGCCAAGTAAGTATTCCGCATCAGCGGTCTCCCTTAAACCTTCCGCGAACTCCATGCTGCATATACGATCCCCACTTCACTACCGACCACAGAGCTGGGACCCGAACTTGAGTCTGTGCTCTTTATCACAACACTGTTCATCAAACAAGACAGAAGCAACAAGGGACTACAAAGCAGGATGCTGGTGCCGGGAAGAAATCAGATCTGCTTACGGTGGCACGGCTAACTTATTAGGCCTCTGCTTGGTAACCAAATATGCTGGAGGTAACCAAATAAGCTGTATTTCCCCAGGTGTGGACCTAGTCTTTTATGTCTCCGGTAGGGACAAACAGGCTTACAAAGGGATAATTGTGACCCGCCATGAATTCCTAGCAATCCCAACCCCCCACAAGGCAAAAAAAAGAAAAAAAAATCCCTCACCTCATGAGCTCAGTCAACAGGGACACTTGCATGTGGTGCTTCAATACCCATTACCACACTGACCACAGCGCTCCTTGGAGGCCAGGGGTATAGATGCGGAAGCATGCTCAGAGATCAAAGGAAAGCTTGTAAGGACACCAAGAGTAAACTTGGGGACCCCAAATTCCTGACTCTAGATCTGCTGCCACCTCAAGTAATCAGACAGCAGAGCCAACAGCAGGTTAAGGTCAGCAAGTGTGAAGAGTTAGGAAAAGTGAGGGGCACTGCCGTCTCACTAGTGTAGTCTTGTTTGTGCAGAGAAAGGTGTAAGAAAAAGAAAGGAATCTGGAATTCCCTAGCCCCCAAATGTCCTTAAAATAGAAGTAGAGGCAAAGGGAAGCCAGAAGCCCACTAAACGTGGCTCGTGTGCTTCCTCCCACAGGTGCTGCGGATGACTGTATGGTCCTGGTCCATCAACCGCCTTACCTCGAAGTGGCCCACACTCAAGGGGCCGTGACCATTCAGTGTTCTTTCTCCTACAGCGGGTGCATGTCAGAGCAACCAAAAAGCCTGTGGTTTCGCTATGGTGCGGACCAGCCTGAGAACCTATGCTCGGATGGATGCACTGGCCATGCAGGCAAATTCACAGTGAAGGAAGCCCTGACAGAGAGAGAAGTCTCCCTCACTATAAACAGGGTGACTCTGAATGACAGCGCCATCTACATCTGTGGAATCGCCTTTCCCAGATCAAAGCAACCAGGAGCTAAGCGGACTGGAGAAGGGACCACACTGGTGGTAAGAGGTCAGTCAGCTGAGGCTCTGCCCAGTCCTTTAAATGATTACGTTACTTATATGCAGGGATGAAGAAACACACGTGCTAACTCAATACCCTAGCCAGTGAAGGGCGTGGTGTGACACAAGCAGACAGGACGTCAGGATTGGAGCACTATCCCAATCCCATCTCCCAGCCTCCACAGACACAAAGTCAGGGCTCTCTCTCACTCTGTGTCCAGACTCTACTAGTGCAGGCTGGCCAACAGGTCCTCCTTTTGTGAATGACAGTGACTGGTAATGTGTCAAGTCCAAAGGGAAACTTGGGAATGATTAGTGAGCAGCTTGTTCAGGAACTGGGCTGGCATTGCACCATCTAGAATAAAGCATAAGTGACCAATAAATTGGACCCAGGAAGAAAAAAAAGGCAGTATGGAGAATAAATATAAATTTGAGGAAAACTCTGCCTACTTGTGATTTCTGTCAAATAAATAAATAAAATCTTAAAAAAAAAAAGAAGAAGAAAAGAAAAAAGAAAGAAATTTCAGGAAAAAGCTTCACACGATTCTGGGGAAAAGAAGAGAAGGGAAAAAAAAAATCCTTGACTTTTTTGGATCTCTTCCATTAAAAAGGACTCTGGTACGATGAACACTGAAATCATTAAAACATTAACTCAAAATCAACCAGCCCTATCATTTTAAAATAGGACTTTAGGGACCCGAGATCATCCTATAATTCCTGCTTGGGTTTTTGGTACCCCTTTGTTATTTAGCCTTAGTTTATGCTCACCTGAAAGATAAATTATAAGTGAGTTAATACACATAAAAAACTTTTGATGATGCCTGGCTTATAGCAAGTATGCTTAAATAAATGTCAGCTACAGATATTAGAACAAATATACAACTTTGGAGGCTTGTATTAGTCTACAAAAAATGTCAGCCAAAACTAAAAATAGTTTGTAAAGAGATGAGAGGTCTCAAAACTGCAAGTTCATGTGAAGACAGATTCTTCTCTAAGAACAGAAATGGAAGTATAACTAAGACAGATACAGCGATTTCCTGCCTCTTCGACAGGGCTCCAAATTCAGCACTTGAAACATTTTTTTTAAGATTTTATTTATTTATTTGACAGACAGAGATCACAAGTAGCAGAGAGGCAGGCAGAGAGAGAGGAGGAAGCAGGCTCCGCGCTGAGCAGAGAGCCCGATGTGGGGCTCGATCCCAGGACCCTGAGATCATGACCTGAGCAGAAGGCAGAGGCTTAACTCACTGAGTCACCCAGGCGCCCCTAGCACTTGAAACTTTTTAAAAAATTTTACAGAGGTGGTTAATCTGTTACAAAAATGTATGCTGTACAAACTGAGTTCCCAGGATGAGCATCTATGGGCTATTTTGCTGGAAAGTACAGATTGTTCAGATAATAATTACATTTCTAATTGTATTTTGATAATACATGTTGCTCTATCCCCACCCAGAGCAAGGGACACTTGCTGCAAGGAGGGAGAAATTCAGAATGTGAATATAGATTCAATAATTCTACCTCCAAAACTTTATTAGAAAAGAAGGTGCACGTTTAACAGTGCCTGTCGTTTAAGGATGTAGTAAGCCCTGAGATTATCAACATATGGGCTTCTCAGATCCTTGTACGGAATGCACTATTCAGCTGTGTATACAAAACAGTTCAAGGTTATAAATGCCAGCATTCACAAACACATGGCAAAAATATCCTAACTCCATGAACAGACTGTTGGTAATCCTTGTACACCATTTCTACCAAAAGAAATTTTAAATGCCCTTGCACAAACTGTCCTAAAATGTTTATCTAACATCAAATAATGTTTTATAAAAAATGATTCTTAGTATTATGGCAAGTAATTAATTGAATTTAATTTTTTTTTTTAGTTTTCAAAAGAAGTAACAATTTTGGTATATTTCGTATATTTAGAGAAATGATGAACTGGTTTCAGTTCTATCACATCCTTGAGGGTCTTCCGAATCAGGAGACCCTGAATAAATTTTTAAATGACCAGCCAAGCAGAGCAGCTCACATCTCACCTCTAACACTCGGAGCTCCAGATGCATTTCATGCATGTATTTGCAATAATATGTTTCAGTAATGACTGTGGCTCTTTCTGTTTTTGTAATTAACAAAGAAATGAAGGAACTACACAGACTACACAGCCTCCTGATAGCCATTCTATCACTGCTCTCTATCTACATTACTGGTGCACTCGTGATCTTCATAATCCTCTCCAAAGTAAGTCCAATTTCCTTGCACTAGATGTCCCTATAGCCTGGAATATTATCCTAAGGAAATAACTTCCATCTCTCCACATGTGAGCCTCAGAAATAGCTCACCTAATTAACAACCTCCTGTACATCTACAGGAAACACCACCTGCAGGAACGGTCTATGGAAGTGTAAATTCTCATCACTGAAATTATTACTAACCAGAGTACAAAACTTGCAATGTTTTCTCTTTAAAACCAGTCATATGAGAATAAGAAATCCTTCTCTATAACTATCTTATATGCAATCTTTCCACTGGGAAGCATTACTGTTATCTATAAAAGGCCTATGAACAGCCTTTAAGAGCAAAAAGGAGTTAACAAAGAGACGAGAAGCTGCCTTAAAATATTTGTAAAAGGCCTAAAGTTTGTGGGAAGGAATATCTTCTGGCTGTTCATAGGCTAGAAGAGGGGGTACATATATGCTATATTAGGATCATGACACAGCCTAGAATCAACATCAGTATGAATTGTTATTTTATTAATATAATAAAAGGATCTCAGAAATTACAAAGACATTAACTCTTGCTGTGTATCATTTAAATGTCAAATTAGTTTAATCTTAATATGGTAAAAGATATCTGCCACAACGGTTTTGAGTACACAAAATGTCTTATAAGACTTTCCTTTTTTCTTGACAGTCAAAATCTAACTCTTTAAGAAACAAAGAAACAGAAGATTCACAAAAGGTACAGCACAATGCTTGTAAAATATCTTTTAAACGGTGGCTAGTTGTAATGATTTCAAACCTGAAATAATGAAAAAATTACAGAGAACATCATGGTAACTTTCAACCATAGATACTATTTCTTATTACTGAGAAACTCAAGGATAATCTCAAGTGGTAAACTATGATTTAAATGTGATCATTCTCAGCCACTAACCCTACCGAACACACTCAGACTACAAGAGTTAATGGTGAGTGTAGATGTGCTGGAGGGTGGGCCATCACTTTGGTGGCAGTAAAGAAAGACAAAACTCAGATGTGTGTGCAATAATCACTCTTCTAGTCCTAAGAAAGACAGGTGTTTTGTTCTCTTTTCTGTTTACAGAAGAAGAGCGCCCGGCGTATTTTTCGGGAAATTGCTCAAGAACTATATAGTAAGAGACACGTGGAAACAAGACAGCAACCTGTAAGTGCAAATATCAAGGAGATGTAATGCAGACACAAAGCATGTTGACTGGAAAAGCTAAGCCGCCAGCAAGCCATCAATCATCATGTTTTCCTCTAGAGGAGTCTGAAAGAGACTTTCACACAGAATGCATTTTTATATATAGAACCTGTTTCAATACATAACAAAGGACATCTGAAACAATATTAAATAGAGACCAACCTGGCATCTTAGCGACATGGAATCTTTCAGAAACACATTAGATAGAGGCAACATTTTCAATTCAGACAAGGATGCTTCTGTGGATTAAAAGATCTTTGCACAGTACCTTGCATGCAGTAGTGGGCAATAAGGAAATGCTGCAAACAACTGCAGGTCACATTATACGAACAGATCACTTAGTGCTAATAAGGCAGAAATTCACAGTAGAAAAGAGTAACTAATTAAAATAAAAATCAAGTCTTTCTCAGTCTTTGGGGTTAGAGTGGCAGGAAGAATGCATTCATATGATCTGCACCATACCTGACAGTGTCTCTTTAAAGTCCTATATAACGGGTTTTCCAAACAAGATGCTGTTTTAGTGCTAGTGGAACAGATACTGAAGTTCCCGTCATGCACAATCAGGCTGCTCAGATTTAAATTAAAATGTATACAATAGGGACGCCTGGGTGGCTCAGTTGGTTGGACGACTGCCTTCGGCTCAGGTCATGATCCTGGAGTCCCGGGATCGAGTCCCTCATCGGGCTCCCAGCTCCACGGGGAGTCTGCTTCTTCCTCTGACTTTCTCCTCGCTCATGCTCTCTCTCACTGCCTCTCTCTCAAATAAATAAATAAAATCTTTAAAAAAAAATGTATACAATATAATGAACTTATACACAACTAAGGATTTTTCTTAAATAGCTGCCAACAGGGCAAATGTAACAAGTGTCTCATATGAGGTGTTTTTCTTTTTTTTTTTAAATTTTTTTAAAAATTTATTTATTTGTGAGAGAGAGAGAGAGAGAGCGAGCACAGGCAGACAGAGTGGCAGGCAGGGGCAGAGGGAGAAGCAGGCTCCCCGCCGAGCAAGGAGCCCGATGTGGGACTCGATCCCAGGACGCTGGGATCATGACCTGAGCCGAAGGCAGCCGCTTAACCAACTGAGCCACCCAGGCATCCCTGTTTTTCTTTTTTAATCCAACTTTTAAAAAGGATTTTCATCCAGGAAAGAGTGTGGTTTAAGTAGTCATTTCATAGTTCAGTGTGTATATACATACATAAAGAAAAGTTCTAATCACCTAAGATACCACTCTGTATAATTATAAATGCCTGTTCACTCTTTCCTTACTGAGGCTAGAACATCTTTTTCTGCAAACATACAAAGATAAGTGTCTTGAAGACAAGTCCAGAAGTAAGTACTATTATGTAACCCAGGACTCTCCCAACAGCATCTCAACAAGAAAACTAATTTTCAACAGAGTACAGAGGCACATATTATTGTACACTGTGAGGATAGAGACAGCAAATCCCAGACTGAAAACACTGCAGGCCAAATAATCCTTTGTTTCAACAACAATATGGACAACAAAAATGCAATGAATGGAATCTTAATATACTTATTAAAATATAATAGAAAAATGCTCTAAGAAAAGAAGAGAAAAGTAATTTGCAGTTCCCACATCTTACTCTAAATGCAGAAAGAACAGTAACCGCACTGTTAAGATTACTGGAGGCTACTTAGGACACGGAACGTAAGAGGGCATGTTAATTAATATGTTGCTTGCCATGGGGCATCATTGGTTATAAAACCTTAAATATGGCTTGTCATTTACTGTTGCAGGAGAAAGGCAACACTTATGAAAACAGAAGAGCACTTTCCAACCATGAAAGACCATAGAAATGTTTTAATTTTCAAGTAAGTCACTGAAAATTGAAATCCAGAAGTTATGGCAGTTTTAATGGACATACGCCCATCAGGGCTTTAAAAAAACAATCAAAGGTAAATGGAAAAGACAATTCTCTACAAGGAAGGATGTACAAGGAAACTATCACTAACAGTAATTACCAAGATACTAAAACCCTACAAAATACAACTGAAAAATACTTTCCTAACTTGCCAGAATTCTGAGTAGTCTAACATTTTAAAAATTGCCATTTTCCTAACATATTCCTATATATGTGTCATTTGACACATGAGGTACATGAGAACTGCTACCTTGAAAATTAGAAGTCACATCCCGTGCTTCTGTCTTGGGTGAAAGAATTGTCTTTATGGTTGAGGAAGTGATGGGCCAACGAGACCAAGATGGGAGGCAGGGAAAAAGAAAGGGAAGTGCCAAATTTGAGTTTAAAAAAAAAAAAAAGAAGACAAAAAACCATCTTGCGAAGTACCTTGGAGCGAATACTATTCTTCTGGTATTGCCACTGGGCAACAGTAGAGTGCACATTTTCCTGCCTGGGTATGCAAAATGACTTACATCATGCTACCAACAAAAAGTGAAAAAAGAGAGTAAGAATATGATAGTTAAAATATAGAGGCTCTGACACAGGAGGTTCAACAGAAAACCTCAGAACACAGGAGCCCCAGCCAACTCTAGATGTCAGTGTTGTGCCCGACAACAGCACCAGGGACGCAGTGGGCAAGGCACTGTGCTTGCCTGTGCCTTTACAATATTGATTTTTAACCGATTTAGGAGGGGAGTATCAGGTAAGGGGTGGGGCCAGCAAGGATGTTTATGGAATCATTACCATCTCACTGAGAAAACATACTATGGATTGTTCTTTGAAAGCTACCTCATTGTAAAAATGTATTTAAAGTACCCACAAGTGTGCATTCATTATTAAAAATGAATTACAACCTATTTTTATTTCATTAAAAAATTTTTGTAAGACATTAAATTAAGACACCTTATATTAAATGAGGTGAATTCGGCGGGGGGGGTGGCGGGGGAACGTGCCTGGGTGGCTCTGTCATTAACATTCTGCCTTCAGCTCAGGGTCATGATCCCAGGGTCCTGGGATCGAGCCCCGTATCGGGGCTCCCTGCTTGGCGGGGAAGCCTGCTTCTGTTGCCTTTCTCATTGTGTCTCTCTCTGTCAAATAAGTAAATAAAATCTTAATAAATAAATAAATAAATAAAATAATGAGGTAAATTCTATGTTTAAAACCCAAACAGAATTTTAAAATATTTTAAGATCCCTGTGAAAATGTCTGGCAGTGATGGCAGTAATAACATGTGCTATTACATGTGCCCGGAAAAAATGAGGAGAGAGAGGGGGGAGCATGTCAACTCCTTTTATTTGTGTGCTTGTATATTTATATTGTGTGCTTGTGTGAGTGCCTATGTTGTGCATTTGTGTGTACTGGGTATAATGTATGTATATATGTGTATGTGTGTACATGTGCATATATGCATATATGTATAACTGACACACAAAAGTAGGAATTAAACAACTGGCTTAAAAAGTCATAGAAAGAGAAATGTTAATGTTTTCTTCCTGTAACCCAAAATAAACGGTCTGTGTTCTCCGGGGTGTATAGCTCTATTCTGAGACTGCTGGCTTGATGAAATAAATGAATTTCTAAGCTAGATGGCAAAAAAAAAAAAAAAAAAAAAGCACTAACTACCCAGGTGAATGGAAAGTGTTAGATTAGATCATTTACTTTTCATTTCTGGGAGTCATTACACTTTGGTACTCCCAGGGCTGAAAATACACTGTTCTTTGTGTAACTTAACTAGCTGATAAAATCCCTAAGATAAATTAGTATTTGATTTAGAATAAGCCTTACCCAACGCAACAAGGACTGTGTTTCCAAGATTACTGATTAAACTGAAATTGGGATATACTTTCCTTTGGGAAAGTAGTTACATTCCCTGAGATCATACAGATCAGTTACTGATGTATATATTCCTTCTTTTATTTATCCATCTAGCAAACAACATCTATTGGGTGCTAGACTATTACCCAGTCAAAGGCCTTTCTTTCGTGCCACTCTTGGGTCACAATGACCTTGTCCTTCCCTAATCCCACCTTGTTCACACTCTCATGCTTTTGCGTATGTTGTGCCCTCTGCCTGGTAAAATGCTTCTCAGATACAAACACAGCTCAAATGCCACCTCTTAATGAAACCTTCTATGACCTCCCCTAGAAGTTAATGGGTCTTCCCTTCTCTATACCCATAGTACTTGTCATATTTCTTATCAGACTATCCTGCCAGTGTCTGCTTACATCTGTCTTCTATATGATTCTGCAAGTATCTTAAGACTAGAAGCAAGTTTTTCATTATCTTTGTATCCCATGGCCTAGCACTGCTCAGTAAAAACTAGGCTCTCCAATACCTTTATATGAATACACATGAACCACTGTTTCTATAGAAAAATATTTTTTCAGCATGTCAACTGAGATATGAAGCACACTCCACTCCCTAGCCATCAACCCTTGCCCCTCACTGTAAGCAATGTTGGTTGAATCCCTGGCAGTAAGTCCTCCTAGCTGAGCATCTTGAATTTTCATTGGAAAAAATTAAACTACAGCTTTCTGTTTAGATTTGAGTTTCCCATGACAATGAGAAGAGAATAATACTGAAACAATTCCCAACAGGAGGGAAACCAGAAAGATGTGGTTCTGGTGTCTACACACCCTACCCTCTAGACAAGGGCACTTAAACCACATACTGAAAGAGGTTAGCAGGATTTTTTTTTTTTTTTAAGATTTTATTAATTTGACAGACAGAGATCACAAGTAGGCAGAGAGGCAGGCAGAGAGAGAAGGGGAAGCAGGCTCCCTGCCGAGCAGGCTTGATCCCAGGACTCTGGGATCATGACCTGAGCTGAAGGCAGAGGCTTTAACCCACTGTGAACCACCCAGGCGCCCCGAGGTTAGCAGGATTTCCAGAGTAAGTAATTTCCTTTTCTCTGCTACATCAGACCTGAGTGAATCGGGGACCCCTAGATCACAGGCAAAGAGTGAAGATTCTATGGGATCAAGTCACACTAACCATAATGGGCAGTGCACGCTTTGAGACGAAGTTGCGATGCCTAATGAAGCCATCAAATTATGATGGTTACTGTGAGAAGAGTGAGGTCTCAGAACTGAAGGACACATATTTCAAATATTTCAATACTGAAGGACTGTGAACATAGGATTAATAAAGCCACAAACAAAATCAAAGTAACAGGACAGAATGGGATGACCTAAATCTAACGTGTATTAAATTATCAACACTAAGACAGACACAGTAGTGCACTCTCCTATACATTAGACTCTTTAATACTCAGGATGAACCTCGAGGTGAGGATTAGCCCCACTCTTAGAGATGAAACACAAACCTTAACAAGAGGCCCATGTTTTAAACAGGGCCTCAGAGCCCAAGCTCTTTCCATGCAACAGTCTTACCAGTCTTGCTTATTTCTCTTTAGACTTATAATGGGAGTTTTAAGACTAAATATGCCTAATTTAACCAGAACAATGGCCCTAGAAGAAAGTAAGAAAGTTGCCAAAGGCTACTTCTCAACAGGCACCAGCCTCCCTGGTTTCACAGGAGAATTCTACCAAACTTTCCAAGAACAGAGAACCACATGCAATTTAAAGTGTTCCAGAGCATGGAGGAAAAACTTCCAAATTATTTTTTTACAAAGCCGGCAGAATATTGATACCAAAACATGACAAAGATAACACCCTCTAAAAAATAAAAGATGAGATCATTCATTAGTCAATCATTAGTCATTCAATATTTTGCTACCATATGAGATACCAATGAGATATAAATCAATCATTAGTCATTCAATATTTTGCTACCATATTCATTTAGAATTTGTATAAATACAATCTGGCAATGCATTACAAGACGACTATCCCGTCTGAGCCCGGAAATGCAAGGGTGGATATACAGTATACACATACTAATAATTTAACAAGTTAAAGGAGAAAAAACAGAATGACTATCTCCATAGATGTCGAATATACAGGTAACAAAATTCAACAGCGATTCCTGACTTTTTAAGCTCTTAATGAAACAAGATTTAGAAGATGATTTCAAGCCAAACAACGGCAATCTCAAGCCAAAAGACAGCATCATATAATAAAGTAGAAATATTCTCATTAAAGTAAAAAATAAGACAAAAATGCCTACCATTTTAAAAAACATTTTCTGGAATTAACTACCATTTCACTTGGACAAAAATGTCTAAACATGGAAAGTAAGTAGCAAAACCATTCCTAGATGTATCAAGGAAACGCAAGAGAATCAATACAGAAACTACTGGAGACACTAAAATAATTGAAAAATGTAAAAGATTACTAAATTAGTACAGACACAAAAAATCAATTGCTTGGGTATGTACACCTACAATTCATTCTAAACTATGATGAAAGAGCCATTTGCTACAACAGGGATGAAACTGGAGGACATTATGGTAAGTGAAACGAGCCAGACACAGAAAGATAAATACTGCTGATCCCACTTACGTGTGGAATCTAAACAAGTCAAACTCGTAGAACCAGACAGTAGAACAGTGGTTGCCTGGGGCTGGAGGGTGGGGCAAATAGGTAGACACTGGTCAAAGGGCACAAACTTCCAGTGACAGTAAGTTCTGGGGATCTAACGTATAGCATGAAGACAGTAAGTAACCCTATACTGCACACCTGAAGTTTGCTAAAAAAAAAAAAAAAAAGATCTTAAGTGTTATCACACACAAAAAAGGGTAACTATGCGAGGTGATGAATGCATTAGACTGTAGCAATAATTCACAACATGTATGCATATTAATCATCATGCTGCATACTTAAATACATGTAATTTTTATCTGTCAATTTCCCAAAAGCTGGGGAAAAAATTTAAAAGTTAAAAAACATGGGGGTGCCTGGGTGGTTCTGCCTGTGGCTCACTCAGGTCATGATCCCAGCGTCCTGGGATTGAGCCCCACATTGTCAGACTCCCTGCTCAGTGGGGAGTTTGGGTCTCACTCTCTCTCTACCCCTCCCCCCAGCTTGTGTTCTCTCGCTTGCTCTGTCTCAAATAAATAAAATCTTTTAAAAATAAATAAATAATAAAAATAAAACTAAAGCACCCAAACCCATCCCCAATTCCAGATGTCCCTTTCTTGCTTTTACAGTTTATTTTCTCTGTAACATTTATCACCAACAGCATGCCATTTGTTTCCTTTCTTCCTCAGTAGCACTAAGCTCCATGAGGGTAAGGGTATCTGTGTGTTTTCCACTTGCTGTATCTCCAGCATCTAGGCACTCAGTAAATACTTTTAAATGAATGAAGATATTCTGTGGCATAAGAGTACCAATTCCCTTCCACCTTCATTATAAGCTCAGTCCAACAGTGTAAATATAAATATGCTCAGGGCAGAGGACTCTCTCCCAGACCCAGAGAGTACGTCATGACTGTCCTATACCCCTCACCAGTTGCTGCTGGGCAGGAACATATGCCCCTACCCTTTACAATGGGCCCTAAAGTGATGGGGAGATTTCTGGGGAAGGTTTCCCTCACTTATTTTAAAAAAAAAAAAAAATGTATGGGGGAGAATGGTCCTCTCTTTTCAAGATTTTTTTTTTCCGGGGGGGGGGGGGGGGGGGGGGGGGGGGGGGAGTGCAATGGGGGAGGACAGAGGGAGAATCTTAAGCAGGCTCCACACACAGTGTAGAGCCCGACGAGGGGCTCCAACCTTGAGATCATGACCTGAGTGGAAATCAAGAGTCAGGAGGTTAATTGCCTAAGCCACCCAGGTGCCCCTCTCTCTTCAAGATTTTGTCATGCCTACACATGACATTTGGCACTACATTAGCTATTTGGTAATTCTAAAAGGAATGCCAATACACTGAATATGAAGAAAGGAAAGCAGGTTTTGAACTTCAACAGAAGAGCTGTATAACAGAATTAATCCAACCATAGAATTGCTTTCCTAAAATAAACTCTTCATTTTTACAGAGAGACAGAGCAAGGAGGGTTGGGAGGGGGGCAAAGAGAGAAGGAGAGAGAGTCTTAAGAAACTCTACGCTGGGCGTGGAGCCCAACACCGGGCTTAATATCAAGACTCTGAGATCAGGACCTGAGCCGAAACCAAGTACTGGCTGACCACCCAGGCACCCTGCTCCTTCTGTTTCTTAAAGCAGAAAGCAACCTGATCCATACTTACACATGCACAAAGACCTGCTAAGAGTGCATTCATTCCACTATTATTTATAAAGCAAACTGCTGGTACCTAAAAGTACATAAACAGGGGCTTCCTCAAGTAAAGTTATATATCCAGTGGTGTGCTGGTAAATGTTTACCAACCACCCTGGAGAGGAGAAAGGCTATTGTGTTTGCCAATTTTCAAGATTTAAGTGCTCCCACCATTGACCATACAATGGTCAGTTTCAATGACAGTCCTGTTCAATGACTATTTCACTAACTTCATAACAATATAATAATCAGCTCTCAAGAGCCAGTAAAATCAGCTCCAGCATACCACTGCTTATATCCAGATGATGATGTAGGTACATATGTGCTGGTAAAAAGTAATTTTCTAGATACACTAAAGTGGAAAAAGGCAACCAAAGGATTTACAATGGGATTTAATTAGATAATCAATTTTTTCATGTGCACACAGGATTATATTTGCAGAGACTATCTTAAGAATATTCAAGAGACCCGAACAACACTATGGAACTGGGATGAATGAGAAAATTTTCATGTATATCCTCTTGCTAACTGCTTGAACTCTTTTAACCATGAATTGCATTTTTTATAAAAATTACAGTTTTTAAAAAATTAAACATTTGATAACCCCTAACCACCTCTGGGTCAGTAAACCAAATAAACTGAAATTGGAAGGCATATTTTACATTTCTTTTCCAAATTAACCTAAATAACAAAATTGCTGTGGTTTGACTTAAAGACAAGTCAAACAAAAATCACAAAAAATCATTGCATCTACAATTGGGTTTTTGTTAAAAAATAGATTGAGCCAAGTATGCCAAGCACACTCTGATATTCTTAAAACAGCCCAGTATTTATGAACTCACACGGCAAGGTCACTTTGCAGTTCATAGTCCTCACACCGTGTCACATGGAAATCATCAGGATCTAATTAGTGACTTAGAAAAAGGAAGCAATAATAGAGTGCTGTAGAGCAATCGGCAAAATTTATAGGTCACTAAAGGTCACCCACAGCAACAAAGCTTCTTGTCTCAGGTTTGCTATGTGTCACATGTCAGACTCCTTGGACTCAACACGCAACTCTGTGCTATGTGCCCACAATCAAGGAGCTTGTTTTCAGGCCTTGTCCAGTTGGATTTCCTCTCAATTTTTAGTGTGAGCAACACAAGGAAATAAAATTCATGCTTAGATTGATCTTTCTTCCCCTGCTCTTCCACCTCCTGCTATGCCAGGAAATAGCACTAAAATTCTATCATGTGGTTGCCCAACAGGACACAGGAAACTGGGACCTTACAACCTGATGACTAGTGATTGCAATGCAGAGATGGAGTGGAGACTTAATTACACAGGGAACAGCACTGAAAAAAGGTCAGGTTGCTGAATTATCAAGGACATTTACTAGGGTTTTCACTGTAGTACACACACACACATACACACACACACAACTTAAAGCAATGTCTTCTTTACCATGACAAGTGATTCTACACCAGGAATGTAAAAATGAAGAAGTTAGATGGGGGAGGGACTATCAGGTCTACCTGAGCTCTTTCCCACCCTCTTATGTCTAAAGAATTTTCCATTTCCCCCATCATCAACATAAATCTAAAATCATTTGGTAAATGTTAAAGCAAGCATTTAATCTGAAGGGACTATGACCTGAGGGGAAAAAAATAAGGACAAAAGGATATGAAGGAGCAAGTGAGTGGCAATGATTTACATTGGATTTCCATGGTGATAAGCAAACATGAGTATTATTCCCTAAGACAGATTTTCACACATATTTGTTAACTACAACCCTTGCAAAATAGTAATGGGTTCCTTAAAAATGTCTGCAAGCTCTTGGGAATTTTTGAATGTAAGGCTGAACTAGACAGTAAAATGGGAAAACTAAAGATTTTTAAATATTAACATGTATTACTTACACAATAAACAATCAACAAACCAAATGTCACACAAAGAAATGACACATGCTGGAATACAAATGGTCTTTAGAAGGGTAAAAAGATAACAGCATTTATCATTTTGAGAATCTGGAATAAGAGATGTAAAGTAGAAATCAACCAGGACATTCGGCAATATATACAGGTAAACTAAAAGACATCATTTATTTCTTGACTAGGCTTATAAGCTAATAAACAAATGGTTTAGGCTCCATTTAGGAGCAGAAAATATCGACACATTTCAGGTTTTCAATTTCAAGAAGGCAGACCCAGCTGAGTATTCACTATTACCACTGCAAACGGAGTACCAGAGTTCTGTAAAATCTGCATTAAGATGAGCATTAGCCAAGATGATATTTTACATGAGTTAACCTTAGTCCTTTAAATTCCAGGCTATTCTAAGAAAACAGAATCATAAACACCAATAAACATCAATGCTGGGTAAGAGGCGACCTAACCACACTTACCGTTTTCCACATAGGGATGAAAGGGTAAAACCAGGGCGAGGATGACCCTGCCTCTAGTTGGCTCCAAGACACTTCTGATATCTTTTAACAAAGTCAGGGGCTGATCACAGCGGTCCAGCAAATTCAAGCAGCTGATGACATCATACTGGAACCCTGTATTCTGCCATTCGTTTATACCAAGCACTCTGAAAACATCAGAAAGAACTTGAGTGATATAAACCCCCTGAAAGACATCTTTAAGAATAACTGAAATGCCAGTACACGCTCTAACATTATCTTCTAAATCAAAGTAAATACAAGATCTTTCATTTATAATTTATACTTGCAATAATAAAATGGCCAGGCAAAGAAAAACAGCAACCATATTTCTTTAAATTTGGCATTTCACCTATTTCCAAATCTAAAAACGTATACTTCCTTTATAAGAACTAATCATGTTTAATATGTATGAAGATAAAAAGTGATAAAAATGGTTATAACTAGGCCATCAAATTCTTTTTTCTTAACCTACAAACATTTTATTCATTTAAAACTACCTCTTTTGAATATTATTTTTTTTTAAGTTTTATTTATTTATTTGACAAAGAAACAGAGATGCACAAGCAGGGAGAGGGAGAAGCAGGCTCCCCACTGAGCAGGGAGCGTGACGCAGCACTCTATCCCAGGACCCTAGGATCATGACCTGAGCAGAAGGCAGCTGCTTAATTGACTGGGTGTCAAAAAGAGGCGCCCCTCTTTTGAACTTTAAGCAAAATACAAGAAGTCACCTTTTCTTTTAGCTCAACTAGTCGCTGAGATCCAGGGAACTGTGAGTGAGTAATTCTAAGCTTAGGAATCAAGATTAGTAGGGTGCCTGGGTGGCTCAGTCAGTTGAGCTTCAAACTCTTGGTTTTGGCTCAGGTCATGATCTCTTCAGTCATGATCACATGAGTTATGATCTCATGGGTGATAGGCTCGAGCCCCACATCAGGCTCTGTGCTCAGCAACAGGGTAGGGGGATCAGCTTGAAGGATTCTCTCCCTCTGCCTCCCCTCCCTCCCCCTCCCTTTCTTTCTAAAATGGATAAATAAATCTTTTGAAATAGGTCATTAAATTCTTGAACATCAAATGAACAAAAAATGCTACTTTCTACACCCATTGGAATTTAATAATAAAATACAATCTATATTCATGTTTTCTATTCCTGGGATCCCTCCTATTTTTAAGAATGGCTGGGGGTGATATAAGATAAATTCCATTTACAACCTATGGCCTTTGAACACATCTCTGTTCTCAGAAGACAGATGCCATTTCATACCCTAGAATCTTCATATCTGAATAACTATATAGAAAACGACAAAGCACAAGACATCCTATTAAAACTGTAAGGGAAGGGGCGCCTGGGTGGCTCAGTCGTTAAGCGTCTGCCTTCGGCTCAGGTCATGATCCCTGAGTCCTGGGATGGAACCCCACATCAGGCTCCCTGCTCCGCGGGAGGCCTGCTTCTCCCTCTCCCTCTCCCCCTGCTTGTGCTCCCTCTCTGTCTCTCTGTCAAATAAATAAATAAAATCTTAAAAAAAAAAAACTGTAAGGGAAGAGTGCAGTTAACATACCACTCTCAGCCCTCAATCTCTCGCTCTCTCCCTCCCTCTCAGAACATTTCTAAGTCCTTTACAATGTTTCATCCACTGAGAGAAGGAATTCTCTTATCAAGAGTCTTTGTTAACCACACCATTAAGGCAATTCTGTAAATTACTCCTGCTTGGTTATGACAATCAGAATGTGGCAGGTGAGGCATGTTATGATAGAGGCAGGGGAAAAAAAGGAAACAGGAGAAAGGATCTTTGGTAAACAAGTCTCTAATAATGCTGAGTAGGTACAGTAGAGTTATCTTAGAAAATTCTAGAAGTATAATGAGGGCTGTTTTAGGAAACCCATTAAAATAGTGATATTTGAGAGCATTTTCAAATAGTAAAATAAAAGAAGCACAAACCACTCAGCTGCATCTTCTTTTCAGTTTAGATTTTTTTTTTTTTATAACTAAAGCCTCCTCCAAAACAATACTCTAACCAACTTCTAGGGACTAGTCAGACTTCTTTGTTGCTTGAATTAAGCAGGGCATTAGGGCTCCAAATTCACGCTGTTGTACTGAACTTGTAACTGCAATGATGATTTTAGAAACTAGATTTAGCTCATTCAAACTATAAAGATCCTACTTTTGAGATACAAATACTAATCAATTCCCATTTTAAAAACCAAGATAAACCATTAAAAAGGACTATTTGTATATTAATACCTTAGTCAAACAGCCTGTTTCAATTCACAAATTACAAAAACAAATAAATCATATACTTGATTTAAAACGAAACAGAACAACAAAAAAGTCTTAAGCTCAACTACAAGGAAGCAGAAGCCGAGCATTATTATCATGTTTTAATCTAGGATAATCTCACTAAATCCATCTCTGAATTACCTGCAGATTTTGTTTTTTGGGTTTTTTTAATTTAATTTTTTAAAAAAATTTACTTGACAGAAAGAGACACAGCAAAAGAGGGAACACAAGCAGGGGAAGTAGGACTGGGAGAGGGAGAAGCAGGCTTCTTTTTTTTCAATGACTGAGCCACCCAGGCATCCTTTACCTGCAGACTTTGAAAGAGAGACATGCTCCTAACAGAAAATTACGGCTTTAACACAGGGACAGTTACAGCTACACATTTAGAAGCCCAACTTCTTTACTTCTGTTTGGTATTTTTCATCTATAAACTCAGTTCCACCAATGAAGACAAATGTATTAGCTCCGCTCAAACTGCATGTTAGCCCAGCAATGAGACACGTGGTTAAGATTTTCTTATGACCGAGAGCAGGGGAAGAAGTGACTTGTCCCAACCACACTGCAAGTTCCTGGCAGAGTAAAAATGGCACCTTGGAAACTCTCCTAGTGCACTATTCGGGTCAGCGAACCCGCTCTCCCCAGCTAAGGCAAGACAGAGCCTGACACTCGGTCTGTGAATGAATGCTGCCAGGGTGGTGGGCTGAGAGTGAAGGGCAGTCTGCACTACAGTCTCCAACATCTCTTCATTAAAAAGAGAAAATAAAGAGGGTGTTAACATGAGAAATAGAATTCTTTTTTTTTTTTTTGAGATTTTATTTATTTGACAGAGAGCGAATGAGAGAGAGAATATAAGCAGGGGGAGGGGCAGAGGGAGAGGGAGAAGCAGGCTCCCCACTGAGCAGAGAGCCTGATGAGGGGCTTGATCCTGGGACCCTGGGATCGTGGCCTGAGCCGAAGGCAGTCGCCCAACCAACTGAGCCACCCAGGCGCCAGAGAAATAGAATTCTTAACTACAATATTTTCTCTGTAGGAAAGATACCAAACCTCCAGATAATGGATTAAAGTTGGGCATCTTTCAAATTTACATTAAAGATCTGTTCTCTGGTATTAAAAATGTACAGACAATTCCTTTTTGATTACCCATATTTGAAGAGTCTATGTGAATTTAACCCTAAACCCACACCCTCACAGCTCTGCATCTTGCCACAGCCGTATTTCCTCCATCATCTTACAAACTACCCTTCAGGTCACCTAAACTGATTTTGGCACTAACTTTTGGTGAAGCAGACCAAGAAAGGAAAAATATATGCTGCCAAAATTTTTCCCTGCCACAGATTCTTTTTTTTTTTTTTAATGTACTATCACTTCAATTGTGGAACTGTTCAATAGTGCACACAATCAAAAATTAATTGTATAATCCTTTCCTATGTCTGCGGCTTTACCAAAACAGGTTATTTCTAACCCTGGAATTACTATGTTCAAGAAAACAAGTTAAAGTAATAGTTTATCTTCCAGGAGGATTTAAAATATATTTTACAGAAGAAAGCAATCAGTATTTTGATAAATCCTAAATAAAAAGCAAAACACAAACAGTATAAAGAAAAATTATTGTTTTGTTTTAAAAATCAAAGCCACATCCTTAAGTTCTACAATCAGGTTCTGTGGCATAAATAGTGATATCTTGGCAACAAAGAGGAAAAACACAGCTATTTTCTGTGTACCATTTCAAAAATGACAGAGCCTTTATTAAAAAGCCAGTTTTTCATGAACTCAGATATTGAAGAGAAACAGAAAATAGCTAGCTCTCAAGTCAAAAAAACAAGGTATTAAGCTACGAGTCTGCTCTGCCATCATGGCTAAATGAACCCAAACCTTAGTAAGATACTACTACTTCCTCACTAAAATCTCAGTCTGTGCCAAAAAACACCACTTCTGTGAATATGTTTATATTTAATACTAATAATACGTAGAGGGAATAGCAACCAGCATGAATTTCCTATTTAAGTCAAACTGCAAATAGATTTTGGCATATGTGCTATACATTAGGGAAGAAATTTAAGCATTTTTTCATATGGGAAAAAGTTTACTACTAGGCTACATACCACGTAAACTCCAGATACAATGAATTATTAATTCAAACATCTAAGTTTCACTGGTAATTCCATTTAGGTGTTTAGTCTCAAGAAGGGCTTCAATGGCAACCAAGGAACGAAAGGGGCCCGAGTGGGTAGGAGGGGAATGAAGATGTTTCAAACACCTTCCTCCCTACACCCACTTTCAAAACTTTTTTTTTTTTTTAAGTGGAAGGAAAGCACCAGATTAGGAATTTGGCATGATTTAAGTCATTGTTAAAACAAAGGCCAAAACATTCCAAGTTTGGAAATGCTGCATTAATTTCTAAGCGGAGAAATACTTCAGTTATTACCACACAGGTCCTCCAGGATCTAACCTGAGATGGACTGCTGGAGCTAACAGGGATCTTACAAATCAAGGAATTCAACCACACGCAGATAAAAGTCTCCTTTAATAGCATCCCTAACAGCCATTTAAACATGGAGAGTGGCAAGAACTTGGATGCTTGAGCCATTAGGAAGGTCAATATCTAAACTCTACCTCAGCTCTGAGAGATAGCTGTATATGATTATACCAAAGAGAACACTTACTCCTCTTTCCATATAAAACCCCATTACATTTGTTGATCATAACCTTCCCTTCTACCCCCTTCCTACTTGGTCTTCTCTTCTCCTAAGCTAAACATTTCCATATTTTGCCCATGTTCAATCCAGTCCAGCTCCAAGAGCTACACCAATGCTCTGTCTCTAGGGTTAGTGTATATGAGCAGAAACAGGTGGATAGGAAAGTGAGTGCATAATTCTTTTCTCCGTTTTTTCGTAAGGCTCAGCCTGGCTTCCAAAATATCAGAGGAGGCAGGCTCTAATCTCACCTCCTGCATTCTGTAACCGGCACCTTCTTCTCCCATTCAGTAGAATCCATACTAAATAAAGAACACCTTCTTCCTAAGTCTTTCAAGAAGGAGATGGCCTTAAAACCGAGTTTTGACACTTCTTGCCCATTAGGATGGCTATTATCAAAAATAAATAAATAAATAACAAGTACTGGTGAGGATACAGGGAAATGGGAAACCTTGCTCATTACTGTTGGGATGTAAAATGGTGCAGCTGCTATGGAAAATGGTGTGACAATTCCTAAAAAAATTAAACATAAGTCTTACCATATAATCCCGCAATTATACTTCTGAGTATACAACCAAAAGTGAAAGCAGAAACTCGAACAGTTATTTGTACACTCGTGTTCGTAGAAGCATTTATTCATGATAGCTGAAAGGTGGAGGCTACCCATGTGTCCACTGACAGATGAAGGGATAAGCAAAGCGTGGTATATCCATACAACGAAGTATCATCCAGACTTAAAAAGGAAGGAGATTCTGATACATGCCACAACATGGATGAACCCTGAAGACATTACGGTTAGTGAAATAAGCCAGTCACAAGAGGACAAATAATGTATAATTTCTATTTCTGGTTCCCAGAATAGTCAGATTTGTAGAGACACAACATAGAATGGTGGTTGCCAGGGGCCAGGGAAGGGCGGGGTGGTGATTTGGGAATAAGTGTTTGATGGGTACAGAGTTTCAGTGGGAAAAACAAAAAGGTTCTAGAGATGGATGGTGGTGACGGTTACACAACATAAATGTATTTAATACCATTAACTGTACTCTTAAGAATGGTTAAAATGGGAAATTCTATGTTATGTAGTTTACCATCATAAAAAATTTTTTTTCACTGAAAAACAAAAACAAAATCCAAGCTTTCAGAATGTCAGAGTCCAATCAGGGGAAAGTCTCTACATCTGATCTCCCTTTAACAAGCTGTCCCTCACCTGCCCTTCTCCGTCTATAGTGCCATCTCCTCTAGACCAAAATGATAGTGACAAAGGAAAATGACTGCTCTCTCATTTGGAAAACATTCCAAATGGAAAGTTTTAAAAAATTTCTCATCATGGAAAATTGTTTCTAGTTCATATCCTTTAAATAATATTCTCCTCAACTGCTCAATTTAACAGCACATATACTAAATAAGAAGAAATACATCTAAAATCAAGAAATACACCCCAGGGGCGCCTGGGTGGCTCAGTGGGTTAAAGCCTCTGCTTTCAGCTCAGGTCATGATCCCAGGGTCCTGGGATCGAGCCCCGCGTCGGGCTCTCTGCTCCGCGGAGAGCCTGCTTCCTCCTCTCTCTCCCTGCCTGCCTCTCTTGCCTACTTGTGGTCTCTGCCTGTCAAATAAATAAATAAAATCTTTAAAAAAAAAAAAAAAAAAAAAGAAATACACCCCAAACCAAGTCTAAAAATTATACCTGTATTTCTTCTTCTGAAGCTGCCATATCATAGTTTCAGACAGTTCAGTGGCATAAATTTCTTCAAAATGAGGGCTCATGATTTTTGTGACTTCTCCATCTCCAGCACCTAAATCAAGAAGTCTATGGGTTTTCCAGTCTGGATTAATTTTTAGCAGTCTCTGAAACTGATCTGGTGAAAACACAAACATTGAGCCTCTTCCTAGCAACCTGGAAAAAAAGGGACAAAAATGGAAGAATCCATGCAAATTAAGCACCCCCACATACATTCAGAGCAACCACAGCAATTCAGCCCTAAGGGCCTCCTGAACCTACAAAATGTTTATTTTATGTGATTATATGGTTAAGTTATACATTACCTTTTACATAACTTATAGAGTCAAAAGCAAAGTTAGTAAAATAAGAAAATATCTTTAGGTATCATTCGGCTCTGAGATACATACTACCCCGTAAAGAATGGGGAAGGCGGAGGAGTAAAAGGTGGAAAGGAAACAGGATGAATGAGAAAGGAAGGGAAGGGAAGAAAAATGAGTAAGAAATTAAAATGTGAATGTGAAGAATTTATGTCAAACTAGGAAGGAGAGATGGACGGAGTAATGTTTTCTGTTATAGGCCAACAGAATCAGACCGCAGCACTAGCCAGTAACACCAAGAAAAATCAAATAGGAAAAAAAAAAAAAAGCTGTTATGAAACTAAACAATGGGTGAGAAAAAAACAGTTTTACTGTCATAGATTTTTAAGGGACATTAGAGAAAAGCAGAAAAGAGCGATCCCTGTGATATCAGTTAATTTGCATTTAAAGAGTAGATTCATACTTCCATCAACTTACAGATTACAACAATTGTCTGGGTCCTGCTATTTCCAAAAATCCTAAAAAACATTAAAAACTACAATGATGCCTTTAAAAAAAGAGCTGGAGAGGCGTTAAATGGAGACCAGAGAGAATTCTTGGGAACAGCAGCTGAAGCTCAAACCAGGTCTCCAGGAAGCATCATGGGGAAAAGCAGAAGGCACTCCCCACCTAGCTCTGGTATCTTGGCCCTCAAATCCTAGTCTTTCCAGGGCAGGGATTCTCCAACTCCCTTTAAGCAGCAGAACCCTTTCTTGAAATGAAGTGGATCTCAGAGACTACAAAGAATGGTAAAGGGAGAGCTGCTGCAGAAATGAGGTTAAGAGCCTTGGAGACGCTGCCACTTCTGGGCCTTTCCCTGAAAGCTGAAGGAGTTCTTGAGGCACTTCCTCTTCAGACCCTGGAACAGTTTGAAAACTACTGATCTAGGAAATGGCAGGGAAACCTGTACGGTACTGCTACTTTCTGGAAATAATCATAAGGTACAATGTCACATGCGTGCAACCTGGTACTCCTCGTAAGACCAGTTTTAGGAAAGAATTAAAATTGCAGAGTTCAAATAACAAATTCCCTCTCTCCCCTGTTCCCATTAAGGCCGTAGAAAAGTTTAACCAGATCTACTAATGCGTTTACAGTAAATCGTCTGCCCCACAGAAATGTTAAAAACTAGGGGGCATAGGGAGTGGGGGAGGGGGGTGCATGGTCATCAGAGGTCGCTAAAAAACATGCTATCCCTTACAAAGAAAAGCGATTTCCTCCAAGACAGTTGTTTTTTTATCTTCTAGTGGAACACTAGGCTGCAGAAAGCAAATCTATGAAAAGGGACTGAACTTACGGGAAGAACTTTACAAAATTTCACACAGGAGCTACCAGAGTCAGAGCAGGAAGAGGGTGCAGGCAGCACAGTTTTGGGGATGCATACTCCCAGAGTCGGTGCTGACTTGCCACAGGATCAAAAAAGTAAGTTGTAAAACCAGTCATTTGGCTTAAACTTTCATACTTATAAAAAAACAGGCTTCCCTAGCCAACTTCTTGGGAAGTAAGGAATCTTAAGGTAATAATCCTAAAATTCTTAGAGCTGCAGGTCATCTGAGGTCAGAGCTCAGGAGGTCATCTGACTTACCTACATTTAAAGGAACCAGAGAGAGAAGCACCATCCTATTTCCAAAGATCACGAGTAACAGAGGCTCCACAGAAAGATTAAAACTGTCAAATCAAAATTCAAGCCCAGTGTTTCTCAATCAGGACCAACTCTGCCTTCTAGGGGGCAGTGGGATTAGGTGGGAAAGTCTGGGGTAGTAGGTAGGAGTAGGTGGGAGAGTCGGGGTAGTCCCAATGGCTTGGGAATGCTGTCACAGTTAGTGAGGGAGGCCAGAAAAGCTAGATTTCCTGATATATGTGGGTCAGTCCCACACAATAAGTATCCCACCTAGAACACCAAAACACTGATCTAGCTCAATAAAAAGTTTCCAGCAAACACATATCATGAAGAGTTATGGCTCCCTAATTTGTCTTTAATTTCCAGTTAGTGATGCCCATTGGCGGGAAGGGATTAGTGTTTAATAACCATCCTAGGTTCTCTGGCCACAATCTAAGTTCTCTCCAGATATAGAATCTACAGAGGAGGTGTGGCTCCTTATAAATACTTTCCTTATAATATAAACTCTGAAAACAGCTATCAAGTCTCTCCTGACTTGGCCTTTCCCTTGCTGATACAAAGGAAGTCTGATAAGTATCTTTTTAATTCAAGAAAGTACCACACAGTACAGCACACCTCAGAAATATTGCAAGTCCAGGTCCAGACCACTTCAATAAAGCAAATATCACAATAAAGCAAGCCAAGTGAATTCTTTGGTTTCCCAGTGCATCTTTAATGTAACTTTTATTTGTTTACAGTGATACCGCGGTCTATAAAGTACACAACAGCATTATGTCTAAAAAAAAAATGTACATACCTTAGTTAAAAAATACATTATTGTTTAAAAAAATAAATGCTAGCCATCAGCTGAGGTTTCACCAAGCCATAATCACTGACCAGACGTTATCATAATATAGTAATGAAAAAGTCTGAATATTGTGAGAATCACCAAAATATGACACACAGATGCAACGTGAGCAAATGCTACTGGAAAAATGGCACTGACAGACTTGCATGATGCACAGTTATCCCAAAGTCCCAATTAAATTTTAAAAAAATGCAGTATCTGTGAAGTGGAATTAAGAGAAGTGCAATAAAATGAGGTGTGCCTATAATTATTTCAGACAGAGACAGCCATTTGTGGTAATAATCTATCACGGATAGAAAGTACCAACAGGCTCAAAATGAAGCTTCTAGGTGAGATAGGACCCACGACAAGACATGTTTTGGGAGAGTGGGAGGTGAGAGCCATAGATAAGGGAACCCAAAGGGACTGATTAAATGCATTGGTTCTCTTTGAACAAACTGTGAAATTATCTGGGAATTTGAGCCAGGATCCAGTGTGGCAGAAGTTGGGGGTAGGAGTAGAAGTGAAGGTGAGAGGTGGTTCAGAGTTTTAAATCTCCCAAAATTATATGTGAAATGTTGAATGTAAACACAATTTGAAGAGAGGATTCCTATATTTTATCATTTTTAAAGAGGTAAAGGACCGCATAAAGGATAAGAGTTACTGCTACAATGACTTGTCTGCTTTCCAAAGAAAATAATATCATATAGAAGAGAAATTCAGTGCAGCCAATTTTAGAAACAAAATGTCAGGCCAAGTTGTATAAACTCAACTACCAATACAAAAATAACAACTGTTTGCTGAAGCAAACTTAAGGCAATTTCAGATAAACAATGAAGAAAATCAAGTAAGAAATCTTGAGAAATGTCTCACAGTGCCTAAAAACATATTTAAGGACCAGATGATAGACTGGGGATCCAGACATTCAGAAGCTGGCTCCAAACCTCAAGGAGAAAAAAGAGTGGGCCCAACCAGTGGCTTTAAGCTGTCCAACAAGGCTTCATAAACACTGAGCCCTACTCGTTTTCTCCTTGGCATTCTAGTTTCTTGGGCCTTGGGGATATCTGAAACTTCAACAGAGAAAAGATAAAAAATATTCCTAAAGTTTCTTCCATGGATTTATATGAGAGAACCACTCTGGAGACAGGAACTTCCACAGTAAGTCTGAAAGATTCTGGTGAGCCTAGATACTATGTAAGAACAGATTTTGCACCCTTCACTCGAAATAAGCCAGCACACGTTGCTGCGGTGATTGATTAAATCCCCCCAAAAACTCGCTCCTGGGAGGCGTGCTTAAGGCAAACATTTCACTCTTCGGCTTAGGTTAAGGACTTAGTTCCTGCTACTCATTACTCATAAGGAACTAGCAGCATTATGGGGATCACTTGGGAGTTTGTTTAAAATGGAGAATCTCAGGCCCCAGACCTACTGACTCACAATCTGTGTTTTAACCAGATCTCCAAGTTGGTTCCTGTACCCCTCAAAGCTGAGAAGCACTGCTCCAAGGAGAACTCCCACTGTAGAAATACAGACTAACGAGGTTCTTTATCAAGTTGTGGTGAATTTAAAAAGCTAACTGCACAAGGCTGAAGACACTGGCCCACTGCCAGGGATTCTGACTAGTAGAAATACTGTGGCGGAGGCAGTCAACACCTTCAACCAAATCACTTTTCGCTTCCATTTTCTTTTTATAAACCTAAGGATAAGGAAAAAATACGTAAGATTCACTTACCCATTAATAGATGTTCTAGACATAAACAGGCTAAAAACGGATGACACGAAAGAGTGATATAATTGGATAAATAGCCAGCCTGATTTCTCAATGCTGTTGTTTAAGAAGATCTGTGTTCCTTGGTCAAGGTAGCTCTGAACAAAGACAGCCTGGAGTGATTCACATAATTTCTCTCTGTTGCACACATACCACTAAAAAAGAAAGAAGAAAAGGTGAAAACACACAACTAAAGTGTCATCTAAGAATTCCAAAAACAAAAGCCGGAAGACTAAATCAAATCTAGTATTTCCAATATTATAATCTCATGGCGCTTGGCACTTCGGGAATCATCATCATCTCATATACAGACGACCTATAAAGTATAAAATACTTCTACATAAATAATTTCTCATTTAATTCTCATAAGGGGATGGAGGGTGCAGCAGGAAGGTTGAAGAGGGCTCTGAGTCATGCAGCTCTAGTGGCTTAGTCGGTGGCCCAGGTGTTCTGAGTCCCGCCCGGTCCAATGTTTCAGTCACTATACCCACCCCGTACCCTGAGATCTAGGAAAGCTCTGCTGGCCTCTCCTTCACTGAAAAGCAACATCAGAAGGCAAAAACTGGCATTAATAACTTTGGTTTTAGATAAGGAAACAGTCCCATAATGCAGTGATTTGATTCAAAACCACCAAACAAATCAATGGCAGAGGAAGCAACAGAAGTTAATACTCCAGTGACCAGATTAACCTGCCTTTCTCCTTGTAGGCTATAGAGAGGCCTTTAGAAATAGGGAGGTGTGCTTTACCAGGTCTTATAACACTCTCACAGACGGGCAATATGTACTTGAGAAAGATTAAGAAGTTACTTAAGGTCACAATGTAATCAATGAGAAGACAAAGTGATAACATGCAGGAGAATCAGGTCTCTATGAACAGGCTCTCACCACAACACAATTTTGAGGACAAAATTCAAGAACCTCTACCGTGGATGAAATGTAATCCTCCACAATAAATGTTTTCCATTTTCATTTAGAGTCAGTGTACCAGGGAAGGGGGGAGTAAGACCGCAGAACAGGCCAGCTGTAGGGTCAGCTCCACGGTCAAGTCCTGGCTCTGCCATTCCTGTGTAAACTCAAACAAGTCACTTAATCTCTGAGCCTCCGTTCATACATCTGAGGACTAGAGATGTCACTGCTATCTATCCATCCTAGTAGGGTACTGAGAGGATTAAACAAGATAATGCAAGCAAATCCTCAATATAGTACCAGACACACAGAAGAATCCTATAATAATAGCAATGAGACTCCTCTAACATGGCCTGATAAATAAGAGTAGGCCATTAATTACAATGATGAAACTGTAAGGTTGACCAGTTATTATTAATCCATTATCTGCTAACAATCAATTTTTCCCAATAAAAATCTATTGGCCAAAAGTAATTGCTTCCCCCTCAAAAATATAACCATTCATCAGGAGATGTCCCCTAACTGCTTACACAACTGGTGGACCAATTTTACAATCCTCCAAAGCTTGCTAAATGTTGAATGAAATCTTGGGTAACATTCCTGACGCTAACTTTGAAAGGAACCGGTTAGAAACTAACACAAATAAGCAAAAAGGCACACATTAAGTTTGCAAAGATTAACCCATCTTTTTTACAAACCCTATATCCAAACTAGATACCAAAACTCCCAACTATTGACTGATTTGTGTTAATTCACCATTTAAATACTCTTACCAAAACTGCTTGGACTTGAAAGCAATTTTCATTTTTTTCTACTCTGTGTGATAAGCTGTGAAGCTTCTTATACTCACTGCCTACACTTTTTTCCTTGGTCTGAAAATGTTCTTGCTTAATCATTAACTAACTCTTAATATTCATTGTGTCTGAAGTTATGCCCCAGTGCAGGTCATAAATCATTTTTTATTATACTCACAACCTTCTGGTGCACATTCTGAACTCTGTAATGTTGAGGCCACTCTGCCTTTTATTTATTTTTTATTCTCTGAAATGACTAATCAAGATGAAAGCCATCACCTTGGTAGTAGGTAATAAGGCACATTCTATTAACATGGACAAGAAGTCATTCAAGTGAAACAGAGGAGCTTAGAATTCCTCAGCATCCACTTGTAAACGGACAACTGGAACAACAATGGACTCTGACTTCAGAACTAAGCAAGACTGGGCATCATTAACTGCAAATATTGCTTTCAAGTGCCAAGAGGAAAAACTCAAGTTCTTTTTTTTTTTTTTTTAACTCAAGTTCTTAACAGCATTTTTCTCAATTCACTGACATTAACACATGTGGATGAACCTTTATAGCCACACAAGTGTTTCAGAAAAGAAACTGCTGGGGCGCCTGGGTGGCTCAGTCAGTTAATCATCTGCTTTCAGCTCAGGTCATGATCCTAGGGTCCTGGGACTAAGCCCTGCATCAGGCTCCCTGTTCCTTGGAGAGTCTGCTTCTCCCTCTCCCTGCTCCTGCTCTCTCTTGCTATCTTGCTCGCTCTCTCTCAAAGAAACAAAATCTTAAAAAAAGAAAAGAAACTGCTTAGTGAACAGAATGTGCTACAGAATAAAAAGGGGTAAAGCCCTCCTCTTTAAATATAAAGGTTGAAATCCATGTTCCTCCTGACTATCTGCAGGATACAAATGTCAACTCCAAAAGTAACATTATCTGTAATCACCAAAAAGTGGAAACAACTCAAGTGCCCATCAACTGATGGATAAACAAGATATGACTGATCCATACAACAGAATACAGATTATTCAACCATAAAAAGCAGTGAAGTACTGATTCACGTAACAATATGGAAGAACTCCGAAAAAAGGCCAAAAATTATACAATTTCACTTTCATGAAGTGTCCAATAGGTAGATCCAGAGACAGGAAACCGACTGTAGTTGTCAAGAGGGAGTGTCTACTTTATGCATATGGGGTTTCTCTCTGGAGTAATGAAAATGCTCTGAAATTAGCGTGGTGATGGCTGCACAACTCTGTGAAGACACTGTACTAAACACCACCGAACTGCGTACTTCAAAAGGATGAGTTTTATGGTATGTGAATTATATCTCAATAAAGGCTTCTTTTTAACAGACACATACATATTTAAATGTAGATGGCATTTTTATCTTCCAGAAATTAAAAGTAGTTTGAAAATTTAAGTGATCTGGCAAACCTCTTTAAAAATGCAAATTTTAAGACGTGTATCTGGGGCACCTGGGTGACTCAGTGGGTTAAGCCTCTGCCTTCAGCTCAGGTTGTGAGCTCGGGGTCCTGGGATCAAGCCCCACATCGGGTTCTCTGCACAGCGGGGAGCCTTCTTCCTCCTCTCTCTCTGCCTGCCTCTCTGCCTACTTGTGATCATTCTCTCTCTGTCGAATTAAAAAAAAATAAAATAAAATAAGACGCAAATCTGACCACATCACAGCCCTGCTTCACCCAAGTCTGAAGCTAATACCCAAAATGCTCACTATGGGCTTCCCAGCCCTATGCAATTTGTCCATTCTGTGTCCACAGCCTTACCTCATAACACTGTCTGCCACCCATAAGCCCTGACCATTCGCTATGTCAAAACACTGTACCCCTCTTTTTCTGAAAGGCTCCTTTCTCATGGCTGTCTCACATGGTGTTTGCTCTGTCCTCTACATTTCCCATCACCCCAACCCACTATCTCTTCACCTGGTTAATTTGCCCTAAGCCTAAATATTTCAAGTATGTTTGCCTTGAACTTGTAGACCAGATAGGGTCCCCCCCCAATTCAAATATCCTCTCCTATATCCTATATATCTCCTCAGTGACATTTATGACCACTGAATTGAATAACTGTACATAACTATATGTTCACTGTCTCTCTTCCCAGGAAGACAAAGTTTCATAAAGGTAGGAACAATGACTGACTTCAGTACCTGGCACAGATACAATGAACAATAAATGTTGGTTGAATCAATCACAGGCAGCCCAGGGGCACCCGGGTGGCTCAGTTGGTTAAGTGTCTGACTCTTGATTTTGGCTCAGGTCATGATCTCAGGGTCCTGAGACAGAGCAGAGCGCTGGTTGAGCTCTGTGCTCAGGAGGGAGTCCACTTCTCTTTCTCTCCCTCTCCCTCTATCTCTCCACCTGCTCTCTCAAAATGAATAAATAAGTCTTAAAAAAAAAAATCACAGCAGCCTACCAGATAGAATGTGGAGTTTCTAGCAAAATCTTAGAGGGGATATACGACAGCCCCAGAGATAGCTGTCACTGGGTTTCTGTCAATTTCTAAAATTCCAAGTTTTTTGAAAGGTCCTGCTTTTCTTTTTTAAGGTTATTTTATTATTTTACTTAATTTATTTAAGTAATCTCTACACCCGGGGCTTGAACTCATGGGGCTTGAACTCATGATCCCGAGATCAAGAGTCATATGCTCCACTGACTGAGCCAGCCAGGTGCCCGTGAAAGGCCTTGCTTAAACCCACTTCTGCACACAGTGGTTAAACCTACCCACTCACCACAAAATTGCATCATCACAAGCAAGCAACAAAGGACAACACTGACTGAACGCCTACCTTGTTCTAGGCACCCAGCCAAGTGCTTCACATTTCACTTACCATCTCACAACTTCTGGATAATCGGAAGCCTGCGGTTTCTCAGCACCTACAGCTGATTCGGGTTCCTATTCTAGGTGCGTATTATTTCATAAGAGTTTCTTTCAAAGAAGCTTCTCTTTAGTCTACCCAGCGTGTCTGAGATACATTTGCAGAAAAGAAAGCAGGACCACTCTGTCCAACTAAACTGGACTGGGTATGTTAAGAGAAAAGATAATCTGATCTAGATAGCAACTAAATGACAGGGTTTCTCAGCCTCAGCATTACTGACATTTGGGGCCAGATAATCCTTTGCCAAAGGATCTGTCCCATGCGTTACAGGATGCACATGTAGCAGCACCCCTAGCCTCTACCCATCAGATGCCAGGAGCACTCCACCGAGTTGTGACAACCCAAAAACGTCCCAGACATTGCCAAATGTCCATCCCCTGGGAGGCAAAATCAGTACTGCTTGAGAATAACTACATGGGCCAACCCAAAAAATTTCATTACTGTTTCCTAATTATCACAGCTTAACAGTGGTCTAGGGAAAATTAAAGATGACCAAAGGCCTCCAGGAACTTATATTCCAGAGGAGAGAAAAAAAATCAGAAACCAAGGGAACCAAGGGAATCATAATGGGATTATGATCTTGGGAAGGACCTTCAGGCCTTAAATAAGCAGTCCCCTTGCTCTAAGATGAGATGCTGACAGAGAGAAAATCAGTGCAGGAACCCCCTGCAACCATATGGCGGTCCCCCAGAGC
Source organism: Mellivora capensis (assembly GCA_004024625.1). Classification (NCBI taxonomy): domain Eukaryota; kingdom Metazoa; phylum Chordata; class Mammalia; order Carnivora; family Mustelidae; genus Mellivora; species Mellivora capensis. The sequence goes on from PISX010006363.1 coordinate 58,995, forward strand.
TCCTCTCTCCAGACAATCCAGCTTAAATGAAAAGCTGTAATGAGCTCACAGCATGAGTGGCCTGTCTGTAGGCTCCCATGCACTTTCAAGCAGGTGAGTTCTTTGAATGTGTGCTCCTCAAAGACTACAGAGACCAAGGTGCACAGGCAAGAACAAAGCATCATGCTTGTTAAATGTTCGCATTGGAAGGACTGTGTGCCCATCCTACTTACAGCAGGCTGGCTTCCTCAGCTGGGGACTGGTGTCTGGAGAAACGTCATCTTAGCATCTTCCTTTAAAGCTTACATGAATTTTCATCCAGCCAAATAAGTAGGGAAATCTTTTAAATAACACATTCTAATCACACTAAGTTATGCTGTACAGTCCTCTGCTGATGCCAAGGACAAAGTAGGATGTGACAACTAACGAAGACATCTTCTAGAAATTACATGAAATTGCAATGTTCTCCCTACTTGCAGCAAGATTATAAACATACTAAAAATTAGACACATAAACAGTCAAATCATGTAGACATGAGTTCTTAACACATATGTGACAGTATGTGCCAATCAAAATAATGAGGTATTAGGTCAAGTCTTACAAATTAAGCCCATGAACATCTCTAAATCTTTATATAACCTTGGTGGACGAATCATTCCCTCAAAGTATAAATATAATTTTCCTGTAAGATTATATTTACTTATAAAAGACCAAGAGATACAATTAGAAGTTTTTCTGAATTTATTTTTTAGTTCCTCAACAACCATACGTGTGCTATATAATTAGTCTTCCCTGGGGCGCCTGGGTGGTTCAGTCATAAAGCATCTGCCATTGGCTCAGATCATGATCCCAGCACTCTGGGATCAAGCCCGCATTGTATTCCCTCTCTCACTGTCTCTTTCTGTCAAATAAATAAATGAAAATCTTAAAAAAAAAAGTCTTTCTTTCCAAAATACAAAGGACTTGAGCACAGTAGAAATGGAATTCAAAAATTATTTTAAGGGGCACCTGGGTGGCTCAATGGGTTAAAACCTCTGCCTTCAGCTCAGGTCATGATCCCAGGGTCCTGGGATCGAGCCCCACATCGGGATCTCTGCTCAGCAGGGAGCCTGCTTCTTCCTCTCTCTCTGCCTGCCTCTCTGCCTACTTGTGATCTCCGTCTGTTAAATAAATAAACAAATAAATTTTTAAAAAAAGAAAATTATTTTAAAAAGCCAACATCCTGATTTTAGGTAATATGGTATAATAATAATTTAAAAAAAAATTGGTCTTTAACCCCTAGATCCAGGCACAGAGCTCCTAAAATCCTTTGGGAATCTCTTGAGTAGTAAGAGTATCTTTTGTATGCTAATATGATGGGGGGGCAGGTTTCTACTGGAATTTTCAGTCCTACCTCCAACCTGTAGGGAAGGGAAGGAGCTAGAGACTGAGTTCAATCACCAATGGCCAATGAGTTAATCAATCACGCTTAGGTAATGAAACCTTCATAAAACCCCTAAATAACAGTGTTCTGGGAGCTTCCAGGCTGCTGAACACATTGATGTGCTGAGAAGGTGGCTCACCTGGAGGGGGCACGGAAGCTCTGTGCCACCCCCACCCCCACCCACCGCAATACTTTTGCCCTATGCATCTCATCTATTTGGCTCTTCCTGAATTGCAGCCTGTAATTTATAATAAACCAGTAAAAAAGTATTTTCCTAAGTTCTGAGTCATTCTAGCAAATTATCTAACCTGAGAGAGAGTTGTGGGAACCCAAGAATTCATAACCAAGTTGGGCAGAAGCAAGGGTAGATGCAGCTGGCAAGCTGGACCCTAAAGGGAGGGTGGTCTTGTAGGGAGAGTGGTCTTGCCCTTAAACCTCAGGATGGATGTTAATTCTGTGTTGTGTCAGAACAGAAATGAATTGCAGGATGCTCAGCCAGTATCAGCGAATTAGCTGGTGTCAGAGAAAAAGACACCATACGTAAGATTTTTTTTTTCCCCAACATTAAACTTGACCAAAGCATGCACAAACTGGATGAAGGCCAAAACTTGGAACAGTTGTCCCATCCCTGTCTAACTCACAAGCTGTGAAACTCCAACTGGTGTTTTTGTATGGCTACTTAGCTTCAATGTCTACACAGAAGTCCACTACAGTGGAGGCAATTTCCTATTAAGGAGGAAGCCTACTTTCACAGACCCTCAGACAATGCAATGTTTCCTAGGAGAGACATCATGACAAGGTGGGGAAAGCTTGGGCCTTGAAACCAGAGACAGCTGGGGTCAAAAACCAAATCTGCCACATTCCAACGTCTCCTAAGCAAGTCTCATCTCTCTTAGGCTCAATCTTCTCTCAAAAAAGGGGGTATAGCACCTACCTCTGGGAGTTGGTATAAGGATGAGAGAGGATGATACACTAAAGTGTCTGGCACACAATAGAAGCAAATTAACTTGATTTCCTTCTCCTTCCCGTCCAAGGCCCACAAAACCAGTCAGAGAGCTGAAGTTCAAGGGAATGCCTAAAAACCACACTGTAGGTCTGGGCACCCAGCCATTCTCAAAAGGAATGAGTAACCAAAAGACCTGAGGCATTTAATACCACTGAAAACAACTGGAAAGGCTCCACTGATGGGATCCATGAACACAGAATCTTTTCTATTGCAGGCGGTGCTCAGACCAAGCCTGACGACCTTGACCTGACACCTGAGGATTCAAAAATCACATTCTAAGTTCTGCAAGGGGTCATATCTGTCCAGACACTCAATCATTGACACTTTCTTGCACCTAAACACAGCATAAGAGTAAATCTTCAAACCATTCATTATTTTTCCACAAATGACACAAACCTAAACCAACAACCTCTCTATGTGAGATTTCAATGTGCAGAATGACAGGGCACCCTCAGGTCCATGGAGGGAAACAATTCATATGGATTAGATTAAGTTGTTTCAGCTCTGATTTAATAAATAAATTATTGGCAATTTTCATTTCAAGTACTCACTGTTAAAATTTTATAATCTAAGATTTTTAACAAAGCTTCAGAAAGTCTAAACAGCAGTCTTTTACTGGCAATTACCAGGGTGCCCTCAAGCACCTTCAGGGGACCATAAAGGCCTCTGGTATACCCAGCAGAAGAGAGGGATCCCAGTGGTCCACGAAACTGAGGCAAACACTTATATACGGTTTCAACACAGATTATAAGGAAATAAACTCTTTACAAAATCTCTTTGGTATTCGGCTACAAAGGCCTCCAGGTTCTGGAAGGCAGTTCAGAAGAGGACACAAATCCATCAGTGTCCATCTGGCCAGCTGGCGACCACCCCTGAGCATTGTTAAGTCATGCCTGACTTTGGACAGCCTCCACAAGTAAATGAGGAATGAGGGGACAGGAGGCCGAATCTGTCCACTAGCACAACCTTTGACCTATGGCTGGGATCTCCAAGTATTTTTTCATTTGGAAAAAAACAAAAACCAATTGTTTCGATTGTCTTAAATCTATCACTGCTTATACCATAACACAGTTCTGAACTTATATAAAAAGGTGAAAAATAAGGCAGATATACACGAACTTGCAATTTTAAGTTACACCTTACTAATTCCAGATAACCAAGTTACCTGTGCTCTTAAAAGTCCATACAGTACATCACCTGAAGAAGCTGTCCTGGCCTGGTTCCAGGGAGTCCCATAACAATTCTTTATTCGCTCCATCAACTCAGAAACTACTGAATGACTGTTATTATCAAGAGTCTAGTTAGTGGGGCCTTAGAGTCCTTTCAAGTTTCAATAGCTCCATAAGAGTTGCCTTAACTTTAAGTACTAGGTACAATGCATCAAAAACACTAGATCAAAAGTTTTTGTTGTTGCTATCTTCTTTTTAAGTTCCAAGCCTGCCAATACTGAAAAGTGACATATCTAGTTTCTCCCTGGCTGGCTCTATTTCTTCCCAGTGAGTCAAACTATCCACTGTGCAACCTGTGATTAAGAAGTGTGCTGTTGATGAAGGAAGCTGGAAAGTTTCTCTGGGGAAAACTCCTTTTCTGTAAGGAGCCACAGAGTAAATATTTTAGACTTGTAGGTCATAAAGAACCAACTATGCAACTTGACCACTATAGTGCAGAAGCACTTAAAGACAAGTAAACCAATGTAATGGCTCTGTGCCAACAAAACTTTATTTGTGGACACTGGAATTTGAATCTCATGTAAGGAATTTTCACATATGACAAAATATTATATATTTTTTACGACCACTTAAAAATGTAGAACTATTCTGACTTCATGGGCTATAATGAAAAGGTCAGTGAGCCCAAGCTGGCCTGCAAGCCACATGCCCGCTCTGGGAGAAGCCCTTCCTTGCTTCTCCCTTGCCCGAAGTGAAAAATAATCCCAGTTTGGAAGCTGGCACACCAAACCAAGTTATTAAGATGATGCTGCCCCTACAGTTTTAGAGCGACTCTAGCTCAAAGGATCCTTGCATCTCATCTCCAGGAGATAGTAACTAAATAGCAATTTTTAATGGTAAACATTTCCCAAAACCTCTCTTTTAACCAGAGAATCCTCCACCATAATTTTTAATAAAATAACCATAAAGAAAACTTGTGCTAAGTACAGTTCAATTAAATCCATAACCCCACTTTCATGCAAATCCAAAAGAACCAGATGTGGCTGGTTATGGAACTCACACACCCAAATAAACACCAGAAAACCTTGGATGAAACTATAAATTGAAGAGGAAAGGAATGTTAGAGTTAAGTTTCTTCACAAGTCAGAAGGTTTATAAGGCAAACCTAGGATCCTGGAATACAAAGCAGGTAACAACCAACGCAGGCACTCTGCAGAGGGGACAGTCCCCTCTTTCACTTTATCTCACTGTGGTTTTTACACACACGTTTCTTTTGTTCACTTTAATCTTTATTCATGGATAGCGCCCAGCTAGCTCAGTTGGTAGAGCATGAGACTCTTAATCTTTATTCATGGACAATATTTTCAAAACGTCAATGCATCATCTCAAAAGAACCTCTGGATTGATCACTCAAAGGAAAAGAGCCAATCTCCCCCAAAATATTCAGGAAGTACCAGATCAGTCTTCGCCTTGGAGAATGTAGCTGCCAAACTGTTAGTCCAACTGGTTAAAACACACAGTGTACATACATACCTCAATATCTCAGAAGTGTAACAAAGTAAACGATGCATCTGAAATCAGTATCAGTCTTCCTCAGAACTTAACTGATTCGGTTTTTAAAAGGTACACAATTAGAAAGTATCTCCTGTTAAGAGATATTGTGAGGCGATGTCTACATCTATATTCTACCTAGATTCCAGAAAAGTCAAATTACTTAAACAGCTTTTCAATTTTTAAAATGTAACCAATTCTTCCATAAGCACGGACAACACATCAAGTGTGTTACAATAGACGTAATCACGACAAGAGTCATAAGCACCTCAGCTAAGAGACTCAACCATAATTCCACATCAATGGAGATCTGCCTCCTTTTCATCCTACCCAGAACCTTATTTCATATTCCATATGGCTATGTGACATTCTGGTAACTGTACATTATCACTTCAGTACTTCAGAGTTGTTTCTCTGAGAATGATTAGTGTTCATTAACCCACAGCAAAGAATGTGGTTTTACAACTTAAGATCACCTCCTGACTTAAAGTGCACTCCTAACAATATCATAGGCATGATTACCTAACAAACTCTAATAGCTGTGGGATCACACAAAAAAATTTCATGGAAATGCATGATTTCCTTTAAAAATGGAAAGGGGGCCAGGATCAGTAATTACTAGATAAAAACTAAACACTACTTGTCTTAATGAATTGCTTTATGTCCTTAGACAATTATTTACTTCCATTAAAATACACGGAATCCACCGCAGTGTAAACTCTCTGAACGCCTGGCATAATAAGAAACCTAACATGGGAAAATGAGAAATCTGTGAAAAACCGATGAGACACAAAATGGGGAATAATCGCTTACTGCTCTCTGGAAAGGCAAAATGCACTATAAATGCTAGCAATTATAAGCCAGAGTTCGAAAGCCTCTTTTCAATAAATGCAAGGTTAACCGCAAACTACATTATGGTCAAAAATGAAACATCACTCTTAATTCTACAGTTGAACTGCACATACTTCTGTTAAGTGGCCCAAAACTCAAGCTAATGAAAAGACGACCTAACCGGTCACATCGCACAGTTCACGATCCACAACTCTGAAAGCAATTCACTCCTGCCTAATTCTGTTTTTTTGTTGTTGTTTTTTTTAAACCCTTCCAGAAAAAGCTTGCATCATCTTCCTTCTTACCCCATCTCTGCAGCCAGATAACCAACACCGAAGTTTAAAGGCGATCTTAGGTCGGAGGGGGAAGGTTCAGGAGGATGGGAGTGTGAGGACCTGTCAAATACATTTTTTTTTTTTTTTAAACTGCCGAGGGAAGATGTCACCCGAATAAGGCCGGAGAGTTAAAGGGCTCTCACGATGCACGGTTAAATTTCTTTATGGCCCTTTGTATGCTGAGAGATTCGAGCAGACAAAAAGAGGAACCGGCTTTTGGCTTTGATTCCCGGGGGTTAGGAAGGCGGTCCAGGGTCATGGGCTGGGTCTGGTGGTTTACACCGCAGGCCCCGGGGCCAGATGGATGCCCGCGGCCACGCGCCCACCCCAAAGTTCCTGCGCCCCGCGGCCGGGCGCCCGCGATCGCCGCCCGGGACGCGGGAACAATGCTGGGCTCCGGGGCGCCCACCCTCGGGCCCGGGGAGGCTCCGGGAGGCCGTTCTCCGCCCGCGCCCGGGAACAAAAGGCACCGCGGGGCCCGGGCCGAGCGCCCGGCCGCGAAGGCGTCGGGAAAACTTTCTGAAGGGCCGAGGCGGCGGGGCGACCCCCGGGAGGCCCTCTGTCGCCGCGGCGCCCCGCACAATAGCCGGGCCGAGCGCGGGAAGGCCGGGCCGCCACGCCCCCGCTCCAGCCCGGCCGGGGCCCGACCCCCGCCGGCCGCATACCTGGTGGTTCTCCTTCCTGCCGCCCGCGGCCGCCGCCGGCCCGCCGGGGCCGCTCGTCATGTTCACGTACAGGGAGCGGGTGAGCGGGCTCCGCAGCGTCCACATCCTCCGCGCCAGCCACACGGACGCCAGGCTCAGGCACAGCCAGCCCACGAGCAGTCTCATCGGGGGCCGCGGCCGCTCGTTCGGATCACCGCCGGCGCCGGGGCGAGGAGGAGGAGGCGCCGCCGCCTCCGGCCGCCGCCGCCGCCGCCCGGGCTCGAGCCATCGCGCCCAACTTGCCCATCCAGCCCCTTCAGGGCCGAGGCGGGGGGTGGGGAGGAGCGGGCGGCGCACAGCCTTCCCGCCTCCCCCTTCCTTTCCGCCTGCGGAACGCCGCCGCCGCCGGCTCCAGTTTCCACCCGGAGCACTTAAGGAAGGCCCGGGCGCGTTCCCCGGTTCAGTGCGCCGCCGGCCGGGAGGCGGGACAAAAAAAGCGCGCATTCGCCCGGCGCGCGCCCCCGCCTTGTCTGGGCTGCGGCTCTACGTAATGGCGGAGAGGATTTTTTTTAATTTTTCTTAGCATAGAGGGAGATACTTCCGAAGGTAGCTCGTGAAACCTCCCGTTCTTCCAAGGTGGTGCCTTTAGGGCTTCTGGTCCTTCCTCGCTGTAGTCTTTGCCTCTGGGCGTCGCATCCCCCACCCCCGACCCCCGGCCGGCGGGTGACGAGAGGGTGTCTCCCGCCGTTCGTACGTCGGGACTGTCAGACCAACCCCTTGCTTGGGACGGACGGTGCCAGTTCTTAACTGTCACTGGCTCGGCTGCGTGGTTTCCTGTTTACATTTAGAGCCAGCGAGCCAGACCCCTAGGGCCTCCACCCTGCTCCGCGGGAGCCACAAAGCAGTCAGGAATCTAAGAGGGAAAGGCTCTCACCGACCTCTCCTCTCCTCCCAGTCCTGTCCCTCGAGCCTGGCAAGTTGCTGGCTACCTGTTAATAAGAGGCATCCGTGAAAGCTCTGCCTTTACTAGAAGCTACTGCAGCTGGGGCACCTGCAAGTAATATTTTGATGTACTGACGACCCTGCCCAGGAATGAAGACACACACACACACACACACACACACACACACCCCTTGCTGCTTATTTCCTTGAACTAACAGGCAGAAGTTGGACCCAACACTCTTAAAGCGAACTCAGCTCTGGAGCAGTAATTGACTCGGATGTTTCTTTGATCATTTCCAGCACGAGACTTAGCAACGTTTCAGAACTGAAGGGTTACACTGGGTTCCTGTGTCTGAAGTTCTTCCTGCTGCTCTGACCAAGCTACAGCTAAGGAGTAACATATTTCACGGGTTCCAGGTTTGTTTAGAAACTGCTTTTAATTTCACTGCACTAGAAATAATGTAAATGCGTTTTATTGGGGTTCCAAAGAAACAAGCCTCTCCGTTTACTCCAGTATTGCACTTGAGAGATTGTCATTTGTGAAGCAGCGGTGTGGTGATCCCCTGATGAGGACCAAAATCGTCCTTTACCCACAGACATTTTTAGTAGCTTCTAAGAATCTTAGGTCAGCATTTTTTGGTTAACAGGGACCTCTTGTTTCCCAAAGTGAGGTAGGCCAGATCACGAACTAACAAAAACAGGGGTGGGGCAGGGAAACGGGGAGGATACTTTGTGTTCTCTCTTTTCACTGTATTCCCTGACTGCTTCCTGCCAAAACTGCAAAGAGGGAGAACCCCTAAATCTAGTTCAAACCTCTAGTGGTCCTGGCCCAAGTCATCGAAAGGGAACTATATTAGGCAATCCATAGAATTCAGTTTGTTTACCAGGTCACCTCTCCCTCCTATCTCTTGAAATCAGTGTCAGATAAAGCAGCTCTGTCTGTGCAGATAGCAAGCCTTCATATTTTTAGAGGGGGTGGGGTGGGCATGAGGGTGAAAGCAGCAAGGGTATGTAAAGTGACATCTTTCATTTCTGAAAACAAAGGAGACAAAAAGGTATGCGCCCCAACTCTAGGGTAAACCTGAGGAGCCACAGCCCAGAGACTGCAAACTGTGTCAGATGTACAAGAAGCAACTGGACAGCTGCTGAACTCAAGGATTTGGAGGTCACTTGACGGCTATGGAACCTAGCATCTCAAAGGAGCAGATTTTCATTTTATACCTGAGCAGCTGGCCTGGAAAAATAAATCACCCACCATTTAAAAGACTCTATAATAATCACAAAATAGTCCAATACATGTTATTTACACTTAGCAAGCACAGGAAGAAACCAAAGCACAGCACGATCAAATGATTTGCCTAAAGGCAGAGCAAATTCAATAGCAGACCTTTTCATAGAACTTGGTATCCCAGCTCTTGATCCTCCGATCCATCTAAGAAGCCTCAAGCCTCGCTGTCTCTGTCTTCTCAGAGAGCCTCCTGAATTACAAATGAGGAGGAAGGAAAACAGCAAGAGTAAATATACTAAGCAGAAGTTCAGATTGCCCTCAGGGACTGCCCCCTTCCTTCATCTACTAGAATGGCACTGCTGTATATTAAAACCTCAATTAAAAACCTCAGTTATCCATAATGGAGAGGGGAAGAGGCCCAGATAACATGAGAAGCCCCAAACCAGCCAATATCCTTTCTAATGTGGCTTTCAAATGCAGTCAGTGATATTCCAAAGATACACAAATGACACCCTCTGTACTGACCTCTGCTCACTGCCCTCCTGACCAGGAGTTCAGGTGTCTAACTTGGGTCATAGCTCTGTGCATGAGCCCCAAATCTTGCCTGGGTCACTTCCCTCTGTAGAACTCTAAGCAAGGGTCCCTTTTGTTGTCATTTGTTCTTATGAGCTACAGATGACAACATTATCATGTCCTCTTTTCGGTGACAAAATATAATGTAAAGGGAGCCCATAGAAAGAGGGACTTGGATCTGTAGAGGGCACAAAATGTGTCAGCTGTGGGTCACTGTCCTCTATCCTTAAAGAGGTAACAATCTAAAAAGAACTCATAAATCACATGTTTTCATTGACTTTTTTTTTAATACTCCCTAATGTTTTGTAGAGTGTCAGAGAAGTGTGCAAGTATTCCCGAATATATTCAGTAGACGTACCCTGTGGTAATTAAGCAATGAGCACCTCTAAAATATAAAATTAGGGGCACCTGGGTGGCTCAGCGGTTTAAAGCCTCTGCCTTCGGCTCGGGTCATGATCTCAGGGTCCTGGAATTGAGCCCCACACGGGGGGTCTCTGCTCAGCAGGAAGTCTGCTTCCTCCTCTCTCTCTGCCTGCTTCTCTGCCTACTTGTGATCTCCGTCTGTCAAATAAATAAAATCTTTAAAAAAATAAAATAAAATAAATAAAATAAAACATAAAATTAGTAAATGTATTCAGCAGGTTTTTTTAAATTAGTAGATATAAGGGATTTGTATCTGAACCTGGTTGACCTAATTTCAGTTATAGGCAATGACCACTGTGGTATTTGAGTGATAAATTCTAAGCTCAGGTGAAAGTGCAAACAGTTTTTAAAAATTGGCAACATAGGGGCACCTGGGTGGCTCAGTGGGTTAAGCCCCTGCCCTCGGCTCAGGTCATGATCTCAGGGTACTGGGATTGAGCCCCACGTCGGACTCTCTGCTCAGTGGGGAGCCTTCTTCACCCTCTCTCTCTGCCTGCCTCTCTGCCTTCTTGTGGTCTCTCTCTCTGTCAAATAAATAAATAAATAAAATCTTTTTTAAAAATTGGCAATATAAAGCAGCAGAATTAAACCAGGAGTCAGACCTATAGAAGCAATTTAAAATAACACAATGTACTCTTGGAGATCTCCCAGTGCAACTCATTAACATAGTGGTGTGACACAGACTACCTGAGTTTGAAGCCTGGCCCTCTGCTTCTTGATAAGAAATACAATTTGAGGCAAATAATTTGACGTCTCCAAGTCTCAGTCTCCTCATCTGTAAAATGGGAATAATAGTAATGGTTACATATCTCATGGGGATGTGGTAAGGATTAAAGTATATATTCTAAAAAAAAAAAAATTAAAGTATATATTCTAAGTGTGTGTGTGTGTGTAGTGCCTCAACATAGTAAACTCTCTAAAAAATGTTAATTTGGGGGCGCCTGGGTGGCTCAGTTGGTTGGGCGACTGCCTTCGGCTCGGGTCACGAACCTGGAGTCACAGGATCAAGTCCCACATCTGGCTCCCAGCTCCGCGGGGAGTCTGCTTCTCCCTCTGACCTCTCATGCTCTCACTCTCTCTCTTTCTCTCAAATAAATAAATAAAATATTTTTTAAAAATGTTAATTTGCTCTGGTTTTCACTATGACTTGTATAATTCAACCTCTTCTGATCCCTACCTACTTTCCTCATTTATAAACTAAGGGCCATGATTCTGAGCTGCCTACTTCATAATACCTCTGAGAATCAGATGATCTGAAAGCCTCAGCCAACATTATGTTCAGTCCTAACGTGACTGTCGTCTCTGCAAAGCCTCTCGCCATAAACGATTCCCTTAGAGCCCTTGATGAGAGCTTCTCCTCATAATGTGTCTATTCCCAGGTTCCTTCCTGAGACTTCAAACTAAGAGAGGAAGGATAAGGGGGGTGGGAATAAAACACAAAACTAGAAAACATTCAAACCTAAAATCACAGAATCAGACAGCAAAGCCTAATGTAGATGACTTGTCAAGGATGCCTGTGTTCTTAGTAGGAAAGCCTGTCCCACTCTGATACATAGAACTCCATGCCAACCATGGCATTTCACCTGCGTAGAACCTTCTGACCCCCACGGCTTCCTTCCCCTGCCCCTCCACCTATACACCATGGTAATCTCATACCTGTCTTGTCAGGAATAACATCAGAAAGACAAATACCACAAATACCACTTTCATATAGTCAATAAATAACTTATTGAATACATGTCATACACCAGTCACTGGATTAAGTGGAATTTAAAAACAAACACAGTGCCTCATACAGCTTGCTGTCGGTGCAGTAGGGACTCAGACCTGTCCAAGGAATCAAAAAATGAATATATAATTACCAAAAAATGAATATATAATTACAAACTGCTGTGTGCAAGAAAGGAATTGGATATTGCTAGAACTTATAACAGAGGAATCTGACTTGACTAGGGTACAGGGAATAGAGTATTCAGGGAGAGCTGCCCAGAGGAAGTGTGACATTGCAGCCCTCGTTTTGACATCTTGTTAGGTTTGAGAGTTTCCGAATTGCCCAAGTTCCTCTGGATTATCGGTGCACTCAGTAATTGTGAGAAAAAGATAGGGGACCCTTGGAACCTCCTAGGATGTGAAAACTCATGGTGGGCCACCCATGTAATTACGTTGTACGTATACATGACTGCTTTAAGGATCCTTCAAAAAATTGCACATAGTAGTTTAACTCATTTAAAGGAATATATGTTGCATTTTAAAATAACACATTTCAGGGGCGCCTGGGTGGCTCAATGGGTTAAAGCCTCTGCCTTCACCTCAGGTCATGATCTCAGGGTCCTGGGATCGAGCCCCTCATCAGGCTCTCTGCTCCGCGGAGAGCCTGTTTCCTCCTCTCTCTCTGCCTGCCTCTCTGCCTACTTGTGATCTCTGTCTGTCAAATAAATAAATAAAATATTAAAAAAAAATAACACATTTCAACTTCGCAATGTCCTTCTAGTAGGAGGTCTGAGTCAGAGCTCTGAAAAAAGAGAGAAGGCTGTTGTTTTTCACTCACTTTCTGGGACATTTTCAAAGGTCCAAAGATCATCTTTGATCTTATTTTAAGTATATTTTCAAAACATCCCTATCCTTGGCCTCTTAATTGCTGTCTCCTGCATGTATGTGGGTTTGCTCTTATGAATGGCCACTTCCTCTCCACCCCATGCTCCATGTCACTTCATGCCACTGTGTTTTTATATGCTCGCTCATTTTGAAACTATGAGGCCTTTTTGTTTTATAACTATGAAACATTCAAACATGGTTCATATGAAATACATGAAAAAATGGCACGGTACAATGAGAAAGCTTTAAAACTTAAAATCTAAATATGTCACAGTAGACAAAATATATATGTACATATGTAAACATAAGTGATCTTAAAGAGTTCATATAACATAGCCCAGAACCACATCTCTGCTGGCATGAAAGAAGACAACCATTTTATTTTTGCACAACCACATACCGGTCTGAGGATGAGGAAGAATACATTTATGAAAGAGGATACTTGAGCAATCAAGCAACCTAAAAATCAGACAGAACTATCTCCCTTCTCCGGTGAAAACAGTGATTGATATATATTTTTTTAATACCCACAACTAATGTTAGTTTGCTTTACAACTCAGCCTAGGATCTTTCTTAAACGTATTGTGTGCACAAACAAACCCAGAGGAAAAGCATTTGGCCTATTAAATAACCCAAACCTCAGCATGGTGAGACCCCCACAGCTGTTTTTCTCTGGTTCATGGTTTCCCCTTAGCAAGCATCCTTTGTTCCATACAGTTTCCTAAAACTGACTCAATCCTGAAAACAGCTATTAGGCTATTTTACAATAGAAAGTTTATCTCAAGTTCAATAGCTTTGTATGCTCAAGTCTTTCAAGAAAAGTTTTAGATATGACAGGGGCAGGCATTAGAAGCCAGCAGTTTTTCCTTCCACCAACAGCGCTCAGATTCCATCTGCTTCCTTCAGCCTCCCACACCAGCTCTGGGAGGTAAGAGCAGGAGAAGCCAGCTTTGCCCAGGGACCTCACAAAAAAGTATAGTTTGTTATCTGTGAGTATAGAACAGGTTACTCTGCCTCCAGAAGTCCAGCTTATAACCAAAGCTATAAATGACACTGGAGCCAAATTTGCTGTTGTTGTTGTTGTTGTTTTAAGATTTTATTTATTTATTTGAGAGAGAGACAGCAAGAGAGAACATGAGAGGCGAGAAGATCCAGGGAGAAGCAGACTTCCCATGGAGCCGGGAGCCGGATGCAGGACTGGATCCCAGGACTCCAGGACTGTGACCTGAGCTGAAGACAGTTGTTTAGCCAACTGAGCCACCCAGGTGCCCAAATTTGCTGCTTTTTAAATATCTTACAAGTTTAAACAAATTCCCTGAGGAAAATTTTCTTAAAGGAAAATTTTCTTAAAATTTTCATAGACATATTTACAAATAATTTTTACCACATCTACAATGCTCATCATGATTATTCAATGGAATAAGTCTTTTTTTTAAGGTTCTATTTATTTATTCTCCAGCGAGAGAGCATGAGAAAGAGAGTGATAACAAGCAGGGGGGTGGGGTAGAGGGAGAAGCAGACTCCCTGCTGAGCAAGGAGCCCAATGCCGGACTCAATCCCAGGCCCCGGGGATCATGAACCTAGCTGAAGGACCTAGCTGAAGGCAGATGCTTTACTGACTGAGCCACCCAGGTGCCCTGGAATAAGTCTTCAGGAAAAAAAATTTAAGTTATCCCTGTAGTTATTTGATAGTACAATTGATTAATTTTTAGATTCTCCAACACCCTGTTTGATACATGGACTAGAATTTCTCCATTGTTCTAGACATGGGCATATTTTCATTTGATACATGGTAGATCATATTGTATCTAAGAACATTTAATATTTGTTAATTCTTTTACCCATTTAGATTTTATATCTGGACACAAGTGTCAGGAGTATGTTACATTTTTTACACATGTTTTAAAGATGTTTTAAGAAAAAAAAATCAGGGGCGCCTGGGTGGCTCAGTGGGTTAAGCCTCTGCCTTCAGCTTGGGTCATGATCTCAGGGTCCTGGGATAGAGCCCTGCATCAGGCTCTCTGCTCAGCAGGGAGCCTGCTTCTCCTCCTTTCTGCCTGCCTCTCTGCCTACTTGTGATCTTTTTCTCTGTCAAATAAGTAAATAAAATCTTTAAAAAAATTAAATCGGACATTTTTTTAAAAAAGATTTTATTTATTTATTTATCATGAGAGAGAGAGAGAGCGCACCGTGCTCTCACAAGCAGGCAGAGGCGGGGAGAGAAGCAGGCTCCCTGCCGAGCAAGGACCCTGACGCGGGACTCGATCCCAAGACTCTGGGATCATGACCTGAGCTGAAGGCAGTGGCTTAACCGACTGAGCCACCCAGGCTTCCCAAATCGGGTATTTTTTTTTTTAAAGGTTTTATTTATTTATTTATTTATTTGACAGAAGGAGAGATAGTGAGAGAGCACAACAGGGGGGACTACAGGCAGAGGGAGAGGGAGAAGCAGACTCCCCGCCAACTAGGGAGTCCTACATGGGGTTCAATCCCAGGACCCTGGGATCATGACCTGAGCGGAAGGCAGAGGCTTAACCGACTGAGCCACCCAGGCGCCCCTAAGTCAGGTCTTTGGCATTGTAGGCAGTACATGCAGTTGCTCATCAAAACTGCCCTGAAAAAATTCTGGAAATAGGGAAATAAAATCGGTAAGAATCACACTTTGTGAAAGCATATGTATAATGGATTAGAGCAAAGAGATGCAAAGTCACCTTTTAGAAAAGCAGGTCCCCAAGGCAAGACTTGACTGCAGATTGACTGAAGGAAGGTCATAACAGATCTATAGAAAAAAAAGTTCATTGTGGGTGGAGGTGGAGAGGAGGGTCAGCCTTAGAAAATAGAAAGGCAGGCTGATTTCATCATGGATCTCCACCGTCGGCCCAGGAAGCAGTACCCTCCACTTGGCTCAGTGTGGCAGGTGTCTCTCTCTGTGTGGATGGAGATGCGTGCATCCATTTTATCCAGGTTTCATGACATCATCCATTAACTTCATTCTAAATGGCCATGTCCCTCATTACATGCTCACCTCATGGTGGGGATGTGCCGGTGGGGAATGCAAGGGTCTGTCTCATTGACAAATTTCTCAGTATAAATTAGTAAATAGGTTTGGGTGGGGTTTTTTTGTTTTTTGTGGGTTTTTTTTGGTTTTTTTTTGCACTGGGCTGTGAGTTTGGCCTATGCTAATGTCTCTGTGGGAAATGATTCCTTCTCAACATACCCACACATCAGGTTTCAGCACCAGCAAAACCTTAGGCAGTGGTGATTTTCCCACCTCATGCTCCTTATGGGGACTGAAGTTGGCTAGCGAGCTTTCCTTCACCCAACAAATATCAGACCTCATTTGTCTGAAAATTGCAATAGGTAGGAATGCAAATGTTCCCAGAGTGCCCAGACATACCTGTGGTTCTCTTTCAGGGTCTTTTTTTGCCCCACTACACGTTCCCAGTCCCAGAACCCCATGTCAGTTCATCCAGCTCTCACCTTTATCATCAAAACCAGGGTGAGCATTCATACCAGGAGGCAGGAAACTCAGATTCTGGTTACGTCCCTGACGTTTTCCATGTGACCTTGGAAAATCACATCACCTTAATCATTTTGTCTGCAAAAATGATACTTAATAAAGACCACCTGTACATGTGCGCCTGGATTAGAGACTTCCAGTTACAGGATCTGTTCCTTCACTGTTTACTTTCTTTCGTGAATCAGGAGTTCTGTGGATTTCCCCCCCAGTGCTAGAACAAACATATCTGTACTTACATAGTACGAAAGAGGAGCGATTTAACTGTTTTCCCACACTCTTTAACAACAAATCTCACCACTTCAGAGTTCCCTAGCGCGCCACAAAATAGGAAATAATTTACTGCGACAGGTGCTTACCTGTGACGAGGTTTGTAAGCAGAGACAGCTGTATGCTTGACAAATTGTCAGCTTCTTATGACCGAAGCCAAAGTCCTTGTGTTTCTTAGTCCCCATATCCATCACCCTCCCTCTTAGTGTTGAGGCTTGCCCAGTTCCCAGGGAGGCATTTGGGTAGAAAGCACTCTAGAAATGAAAATGGGTGTATTTTTACCCCATGAAATTCT
Organism: Mellivora capensis; assembly: GCA_004024625.1. Lineage (NCBI taxonomy): Eukaryota > Metazoa > Chordata > Mammalia > Carnivora > Mustelidae > Mellivora > Mellivora capensis. The sequence continues at coordinate 75,776 of PISX010006363.1, forward strand.
AGATCTGGGCCACAGCCTTGCTCTTCATGCCGTGTCTTACATGTGGCATCTCTTTTAATCCTCGTTACAATTTAACGAGGTTAATACTATTGTTACTACTTTCTTTTTCTCCCAACAAACAGGGAGAATGCAAGGCCCATAAAGCTTCCATCGCACAGCCAGTGAGTGGTTGAGGCAGGATTTTTTTTTTTTAAGATTTTATTTATTTATTTGACAGATCACAAGTAGGCAGAGAGGGAGGCAGGCAGGCGGGGCGGGGTGGGGAAGGCTGCGGAGAGCCTGATGTGGGGCTCGAACCCTGAGATCATGACCGCAGCCGAAAGCAGAGGCTGTAATCCACTGAGCCACCCAGGCGCCCCGAGGCAGGATTTTAAAGTAGGCAGCCTGGTTGTAGAGCCCACATTCTTTACTCAATGCTCTACTGCCTCCTAGTGTTAATTAGCCATTCTCAGCCCACGAGCATCAGTGTCCCCGGTGGTGCTAGTTACAGTGCAGATTCCTGGCCAGCTCAGGTGTCTGGTTCAGAATCTGGCTGCAAGGGCGCCTGGATGGCTCAGTGGATTAAGCCTCTGCCTTCGGCTCGGGTCATGGTCTCAGGGTCCTGGGATTGAGCCCTACATCGGGCTCTCTGCTCAGCAGGGAGCCTGCTTCCTCCTCTCTCTCTGCCTGCCTCTCTGCCTACTTGTGATCTCTGTCTGTTAAATAAATGAATAAAATCTTTAAAAAAAAAAAAAAAAAAAAAGAATCTGGCTGCAAACAGGGAGACTGAAACATGCCTCACAGGGACAAGGCAGGGAAGAGGTTCTTAGCAGAAGCAATATGTACTTCAATAAAAAAAATTACTAAAAAGAGTATTCAATAGTCACGTAATTTTTTAATGAGGTAATAATTTTTTAAAAATTTTATTTATTTATCAGAGAGAGAGAGCACGCACAAGTAGGCAGAGGCAGAGAGAGAAGCAGGCTCCCTGCCGAGCACGGAGCCAAAGCAGGACTCGATTCCAGGACTCTGGAATCATGACCTGAGCCGAAGGCAGCGGCTTAACCCACGGAGCCACCCAGGCATCCCTAAGTAATGATTTTTTAAGTGTTGAAATAACCTAAAAGAAGAAAATGACATTTTCTGTTTTTAAAAGATGTATTTATTTATTTGAGAAAGAGAGAGCATTGTGGGGGAGGTATGGACAGGAAGGCAGGAGGGGTAGGGACAGATGGGGAGGGGGAGGGAGAGAATCCCAAGCAGACTGCATGCCCAGCTAGGGGACAAGCACAGGGCTCAATCCCATGACCTGAAATCAAGAGTCGGACGCTAAACCGACTGAGCCACCCAGGTGCCCCGAAAATGACACTTCTAAATAGCAAGTCAAATGGCATTTGTGTATTCACTTCAGGACAATATCCCAAAAATAAAATGAAAACAATTTCTGTGATCTGTAAATATTTTTTAAATCAGTTAATTCATCCTCTGTAGTGTACAATTCCTGAATTTTGATAAATGCATACAACTGTGCATTTGTCGATCCAAATATAGAATATTTCCATTCCCTAAAAAAATTTGCAGCATCCCTTGTTGTCAACTTCTCTCCCCACCTTAGATCCTGGCAATAACTAATGTGTTTGCTGCCCTGATGGTTTTACCCTTTCCAGAATATTATTTAAATGGAATCATATAGTAGATAATCTTTTGAGTCTGGCTTCTTTCATTCAGCATTATGTGCTTGGCATTCACGCACACTGATGTATCAATAAATCTGTCTTCTTACTGGCATATATCATTCCATGATGTAGATGTACCACAATTTGTTTACCTATTAACATTGGACATTTGAGTTATTTCCAGGTCTTTCTAGATGTGTGATTGTGAGTAAATCTGCCTAAACAATTGTGTACATTTTTTTTTAAAGATTTTGTTTGTTTATTTGTCAGAGAGAGCACGAGCAGGGGGAGATGCAGAGGGAGATGTAGGCTCCCTGCTGAGCAAGGAGCCCAGTGGGGGACTCAATCCCAGGATCCCGGGACCATGACCTGAGCAGAAGGCAGGTACCCAACCAAGTGAGCCACCCAGGTGTCCCTGTGTGCATGTTTTATGTAAATGTAGTTTTTTGTTCTCTTGAGCAAATAACTAGCAATGGCATTTTTGGATTCTATGTCAGATTCTATGTCTATTTAACTTTCTAATAATCTGTCAAATTGTTTTCCAAAGCAGCTGTGCCATTTTAATTCTCCCAGGGCTGTATGAGTTCTGGGTGCTCTACAACCTTGTCGCCATGTGGTATTGTCAGTTTTTATTATAGCATTCCAGTAATTATATAGTGGTATTTCACTGTGGTTTTAATTTGCCTTTTCCCAGTAAAACCAATAATGTTAAAGATCTTTTCACGTACTTATTTTCCATCTGTGTATCTTTTTTGGTAGAATGTCCGTTCAGATAGTTGCCCAATTTTTATTGGGTTCTTTCTTATCTTTTAATTGGTTGTGAGAGGTTGTTTTTTTTAAAGATTTTATTTATTTATTTGACAGGCAGAGATCACAAGTAGGCAGAGAAGCAGGCATAGAGAGAGAGGAGGAAGCAGGCTCCCTGCTGAGCGGAGAGCCTGGTTTGAGGCTTAATCCCAGGACCCTGGGATCATGACCTGAGCCGAAGGCAGAGGCTTTAACCCACGGAGCCACCCAGGTGCCCAGGTTTTTTTTTTTATAAAGATTCATTTATATGAGAGAGAGTGCATGCATGCACAGGGCAGTGGGGCAGAGGGAGGGGAGAGAAACTCAGGTGGACTCCGTGATCAGTGTCCCTACTCGGGACTTAATCTTACGACCCTGAGATCATGACCTAAGCCGGAACCAAGAGTCCAGTGCTCAATCCACTGAGCATCCCAGACACCCCTGGGTATAAGGATTTTTGAAAATACTCTACATGCAAGTCTTTTTTCAAATAAGGATTTTACAAATATTTTCTCCCAGCCTGTGGCTTTCCTTTTCATTTTCTTAGCAATATACTTCAAAAATCAGGAATTTTCCATTTTTTCCAGACTTACTGAGGTATGATTGACAAATAGAAATTGTATTATGGGGGTGCCTGGGTTGCTCACTTGGTCGAGCGTCTGACTGTTGGTGTCAACTGGGGTTGTGATCTCATGGTTGTGGGATCAGGCCCCACGTCAGGCTTTATGCTCAGTGTGGAGTCTGCTTGTCCCTGTCTCTCTCCTCCTTCCCCTACTCGTGCTCTCTCTCTCTCAAATGAATAAATAAAATCTTTTTTAAAAAATTGTAAATAAAAAAAATTTTTAATTAAAAATTTTTTTTAAAAAAATTGTATATATGCAGATTGTACAACATGATTTTTAAAGGTGCACAATGGGGTTATTTAACATACATATAGATTATGAAATAATTATCATAATAAGTTAATTAACACATCCATTACCTCACATACTTAGGGGTGTGTATATGTGTGTGTGTGTGTGTCTGTGCATATGGGCATGTGCAAGCACACACACATTCAGTGAGAACACTTGGGAGCTATTAGCGAATTTCAAGTATATAACATAGCGTTTGGGGTTTTTTTAAGATTTTATTTATTTATTTGACAGAGATCACAAGTAGGCAGAGAGTCAGGCAAAGAGAGAGGAAGGGAAGCAGGCTCCCCAGTGAGCAGAGAGCCCGATGTGGGGCTGGATCCCAGGACCCTGAGATCATGACCTGAGCTGAAGGCAGAGGCTTTAACCTACTGAGCCACCCAGGCACCCCTAACATAGTGTTTTTTTAAGATTTTATTTATTTATTTGAGAGAGAGAGAGAGAGAGAGAGAGAGCATGAGCAGTGGGGAGGGGCAGAGGGAGAAGAAGAAGCAGACTCCCTGCTGAGCACAGTGTGGGTCATGGGGCTGGTTGCGGGGTTTGATTCCAGAACCCCAGATCACAACCAGAGCCAAAGTCAGTTGTTTAACAGACTGAGCCACCCAAGCACCCCATGACCTACTATTATTAACTACAGTCACCATTCTTTTTTTAAAGATTTTATTTATTTGAGGAAGTGAGTGAGAGAGAGAGAGCACAAGCTGGGGGGAGGGAGAGGGAGAAGGAGACTCCCCACTGAGCAGGGTGCCCAATGCTGGGATCCACTCCAGGATCCCGGGATCATGACCTGAGCTGAAGGCAGACGTTTAACTGACTGAGCCACCCAGGCGCCCCTACAGTTACCGTTATTTACACTAGGTCCACAGAATGTATTAATTGTAACTGCAAGACTGTGCCTTTGGACCAGCATCTCCCTATTTTCCCCGCTCCTTCATGTCATGGAAACCACTGTTCTCTGGTTCTATGAGTTCAACTTTTCAAACTTCCACGCATACAATATTTATCTTTCTGTTCTGGCTCACTTAGCATAATGTCCTCCAGGCTCAACCATGTTGTTGCAAATGACAAGATTTCTTTCTTTTTTTTAATGGTTGAATAATATCTATATCTGTGTTTGTATCACATCTTCTTTACCCATTCACCCATCAACAAACACTTAGGTTGTTTCCATACTTGAATATTGTGAATAATGTTGCAACGAACATGGGAGTGCAGATATCTCTTTCTTTCTTTCTTTTTTTATTTGACACAGAGAGAGAGAGATCACCAGTAGGCAGAGAGGCGGGAGGGGGAGGCGGGGAAGCAGGCTCCCTGCTGAGCAGAGAGCCTGATGCAGGGCTCCATCCCAGGACCCTGAGATCATGACCTGAGCCGAAGGCAGAGGCTTAACCCACTGAGCCACCCAGGCGCCCCAGATATCTCTTTCTTTCAGTTTTATGGAGATATAATTGACATATAGCCCTGTGTAAGTTTTTTTTTTTTTTCTTAAGATTTTATTTATTTATTTGCCAGAGAGAGACACAGCGAGAGAGGGAACACAAGCCGGGGGCGGGGGGCAGGTAGTGGGAGAGGGAAAAGCAGACTTCCCACTGAGCAGGGAGCCTGATGCGGGGCTCAGTCCCAGGATCCTGGGAGCGTGACCTGAGCTGAAGGCAGATGCTTAACAACTGAACCACCCAGGCGCCCCAGCACTGTGTAAGTTTAAGGTGTACAATATAATGGCTTGGCTTACATATATTGTCTAATGATGACCACAATAAGTTTAGTTAACAGCCATCACCTCATATAGATACAAAAAGGGAAAAAGAAATAAAATGGGTTTTTTTTTCCTTGTATGGGAACTCTTAGGATTTACTCTCTTAACAACTTTCAAATAGACCATCTAGCAGTGTTAACTATAATCATCATCATGTACATTACATCCTTGGGACTTATTTATAAATGGAAAGTTGTGCTTTTTGACCACCTTCCTTCTCTTCCTCCCCTGCCTCTGGTAACCACCAATCTGATCTTTTTCTGTGAGTTTTGTTTTGGTTTGGGGGTTTCTTGGTTGTTGGCTTTTTGTTTGTTTGTTTGTTTGTTAGAATCTACTTATAAGTGAGATCATATAGTGTTTCTCTTTCCCTTTCTTAGTTCTCTTAGCATAATGCCCTCAAGGGCTATCTGTATTGTCACAAATAGTAAGATTTCCTTCTCTTTATGGCAAATTTCCATTTCATATATATGTACACTACAACTGCTTTACCTGTTCATCTGTCTTTGGGCTCTTAGGTTGTTTCCATGTGTTTGGTTATGTAAATAATGCTGCAATAAACATGATACAGATGGGAGTATCTGTACTCCCACATGGGAGTACAGATATCCCAACGGGGTTTTCTTTTCCTTCAGATAATTCCCAGAAGTGGAATTGCTGAATCATACGGTAGTTCGATTTTCAACTTTTTGAGAAACTTCCATACTGTTTTCTACAGTGGCTACACCAAATTTACATTACCACCGACAGTGCACAGAGTTCCCTTTTCTCCACATCTTTGCTAGCATTTCTTACTCTAATTTTTTGGGTGATAGCTGTTCAAACAGGCATCTGTTTCCAATTTTATCTGTTTCTAATCTTATTTCCTCCTCCTGCTTGATTTGGGTTTAATTTGCTCTCCTTTTCCTAGTTTACTTTAAAAAAAAATTATTTATTTGAGAGAGCGAAAGAGAGAGTGCATGAGCTGGGGGTGGGCGTGGGGTAGGGGCAGAAGAAGAGGGAGAAGCAGACTCCCCACTGAGCAGGGAGCCTGATGTGGGGCTTGATCCCAGGATCCTGTGATCATGACCTGAGCAGAAGGCAGCCACTTAATCTTAATTCACTGAGCCACCCAGGTGCCCCCTTTTTCCAGTTTCTTAAGGTGGAAACATAGGTTATTGATTTGAAACTCTTCTTTTTTTTTCTCCCTAATATATATATAAGCATTTAACCACACAGACTGCCTTCTAGGCACTGCTCTTGATGAATTCCACAAATTTTGATATATTATAGTTTTCATTTTTGTTCCATTCAAAATATGTTGTAGTTTCCTTGGTGACTTTCTCTTTAACCCGTGAGTTACTTAAAAGCGTGTTTTTAGGGGCACCTCGGTGGCTCAGTCATTTGGGCATCTGATTCTTGATTTTGGCTTGATTTGGGGTCATGATCCTAGGGTCCTGGGATCAGCCCTGTGTCTGTCTCTGTGCTGGGTGGGGAGCCTACTTGGGATTCTTTCTCTCTCTTTCTCCTTCTGACCTCCCTGTCCCTTGACCCCCACTCTTGGCTCATGCGCATACTCTCTCCAAAAAAAGAGAAAAAGTGCTTTTTTAACTTCCAGATTTTGGAATATTTCCTAGGTATGTTTGTTACTGGTTTCTAATTTAGTACCATTCTAATCAGAAGATATACTTTACATACTTTATATGATTTCTATTCTTTCACATGTGTTGTTTCTTTTACTGCCCATAAGATGGTCTATCTTGGTAAATGTTTCATTTGTACTTGAAAAGAATGTATATTCTGCTGTTGCTGGGCAAACTGTTCTATAAATGGCAACTAGGTCAAGTTTTTTTTTTAATTTTTTTTAAATTTTTAAAATTTATTTATTTGTCAGAGAGAGAGGGAGAGAGAGCGAGCGAGCACAGGCAGAGTGGCAGGCAGAGGCAGAGGGAGAAGCAGGCTTCCGCCGAGCAAGGAGCCGGATGGGGCACTCAATCCCAGGACGCTGGGATCATGACCTGAGCCGAAAGCAGCCGCTTAACCAAACGAGCCACCAAGGGGTCCCATAGGTCAAGTTTCTTGATAGTATTGTTCACTTCTTCCATATCCTTATTGATTTTCTTTCTACTTGCCCTATTGATTACTAAGAAGTGAGGTTTCCACCTAAAATTGTGGATTTGTCAGTGTACCTGGTGGCTCAGTTGGTAGAGCATGTGCCTCTTGATCTTGGAGTCATGAATTTGAGCCCCACATTGGGGAAAGAGTTTCCTTAAAAAAATTATTTAAAAATTATAAAATTGTGGATTTGTCTGTGTCTCCATTCACTTCTATTAGTTTTTTGCTTCATGGATTTTGAAGTTCCGTGGTTGGGTAAATAAACATGTAGGATTATTACATTTTGTTGGTAAATTGACCCATTTATTATTATGTGAGCTCTCCTTTTATCCCTGGTAATATTCCTTCTTCTGAAGTTGACTTAAATATTAACATGGCCACTCCAACTTTTCTTCGATCCTTTGTCTTTTAAAATATTTATGTCTTCATATTTTTTTTAAGATTTTATTTATTTACTTGAGAGAGAGGCAGTGGGAGAGCATGAGCAAGGAGAAGGTCAGAGGGAGAAGCAGACTCCCCGTGGAGCTGGGAGCCCAATGCCGGACTCGATCCCCGGTCTCCGGGATCATGACCTGAGCCGAAGCAGTCGTCCAACCAACTGAGCCACCCAGGCATCCCTATGTCTTCATATTTAAAGTAGATTTTTGGGGCACCTGGGTGGTTCAGTGGGTTAAGCCTCTGCCTTCGGCTCAGGTCATGATCTCAGGGTCCTGGGATCGAGTCCCCCATCGGGCTCTCTGCTCAGCGGGGAGCCTGCTTCCTCCTCTCTCTCTGCCTGCCTCTCTGCCTACTTGTGATCTCTCTGTCAAATAAATTTAAAAAATCTTTAAGAGAAAAAAAAGTAGATTTTTAGGGGGCTGGGGCCTGGGTGGCTCAGTCGGTTAAATGTCCAATTCTTAATTTTGGCTCAGGTTATGATCCCGGGGTCATGAGTTTGAGCCCTGCATTAGGGCTCTGTGCTGAGCATGGAGTCTGCTTAAGATTTTCTCTCTCTCTGCCCGTCCCCCAGCTTGCTCTCAGTCACTTGCTCTCTCTCTTTCTCTCAAAAAAAAGGAAAAAAGTGGATTTTAAAATATATATCATGTATGTAGATCTTGTTTTTTTTTAAGATTTCTTTTTTATTTATTATTTGACAGACAGAGATCACAAGTAGGCAGAGAGGCAGTCAGAGAGGAGGAAGCAGGCTCCCCGCTGAGCAGAGAGCCCAATACAGGGCTCGATCCCAGAACCCCAGGATCATGACCTGAGCCAAAGGCAGAGGCTTTAATCCACTGAGCCACCCAGGCGCCCCTAGATCTTGTTTTTAATTCAATTAACAATTTCTGTCTTTTAACTGGTGTGTTTAGACCATTTGAAGTTTTTTTTTTTTTTTTTATCTGGCAGAGATCACAAATGGGGGGGTGGGAAGCAGGCTCCCTGCTGAGCAGAGAGCCCTGATGCAGGGCTCCATCCCAGACCCTGGGATCATGACCTGAGCCAAAGGCAGAGGCTTTAACCCACTGAACCACCAGGCACCCCTGTTTAGACCATTGTATTTAATGTAATATTGATTAAATCTAACACCTAGCTAGTTGTTTTCTCTCTGTTCTATTCTTGGCCCTCTTTCCTCTTTTTCTGCCTGCTTTTAGGTTGAATAATTTTTAATATGTTATCTTTACTATAGGCTTATTATTCATGTCTCATTTTTATTTTTTTTAAGATTTTATTTATTTATTTGGCAGAGAGAGACACAGTGAGAGAGGGAACACAAGCAGGAGGAGTGGGAGAAGCAGGTTCCCCACTGAGCAGGGAGCCTGATTCGGGGCTTGATCTCAGGACCCTGGGATCATGACCTGAGCCGAAGGGAGACACTTAACGACTAAGCCACCCAGGTACCCCATTCATGCCTCATTTAAAAATATATATATTTAATGGTTTTCCTGAAGTTCACAATATACATCTTTGATTAATCACATCCTACTTTAAAATAATAATATATTTTCTATATAGTATAAAAACCTTTTAGCAATATATGACAGATTCTTCCCTCTCATCTTTTAGGCTATTGTTATCCTATATTTTATTTTTGCACGTACTGTAATTCCAAAATACACTGCTGCCTATTTTTTTAAGATTTATTTATTTATTTTAGAGAGAGAGAGAGTGAGCAGGGGAGGCACAGAGGGAAAGAGAATTTCAAGCAGATTCTGTGCTGAGTATGGAGTTGATGTGGGGCTCGATCTCAAGACCCCAAGATCATGATCTGAACCAAAACCAAGAGTCAGTCTCTCAATCAACAGAGCCACCCAGGGGCCCCTACACTGCTACTGTTTTGACTTTAGATAGTCAATTATCTTTTATTGAAAATTTTGTGGAGATAATTGTGGATTCACATTCTGTGGCAAGAAAGAGTACAGAGTTATCCCATGTAATCTTTACCCAGTTTACCCTAATGGTAACGTCTTTTTTTTTTTTAATTAAGATTTTATTTTTATTTATTTGACAGAGAGATCACAAGTAGACAGAGAGGCAGGCAGAGAGAAGGGAGAAGCAGGCTCCCTGCTGAGCAGAGAGCCCGATGTGGGGCTTGATCCCAGGACCCTGAGATCATGACCCCAGCCGAAGGCACAGGCTTAACCCACTGAGCTACCCAGGCGCCCCCTTAATGGCCACGTCTTAACAAGCTATAGCACATTATCACAGCCAGGATTTTGATACTGTTAACAACCCACTAATATTCAGATTTCCCGAGTTTTACTATCATGTGTGTGTTAGTTCCATACAGTTTTATCGCATGTGGGTTCAGTATCCACCACCACCATCAAGATACAGAACAATTCCACCTCCGCAAGGATTGCTTGTGTTGCCCTGTTACAACTGCACTCATCTCTATCCCTTTCCACTCCCATCTTAAACCTCTGGCCACCATTTAACTGTCCTCCATTTCTAAAATTTTTTCATTTTAACAAATGTTATATAAAAGGAATCATATGGTATATATAGCCTGTGATTGGATTTTCCATTCAGTTTAATTCCCTGGAGAATCACCCATGTTGATGTGTATATTAATAGTTTGTTCATTTTTATTGCTGAATAGTATTCCATGGTTTATGTATATCATAGTTTGTTTAACCACTAATTTGTTGAAGGACATCTGAGCTGTTGTTGTTTTTGGCTGTTATGAATCAAGTTGTTACGAATACTCATTTATGGGTTATTGTGTAGATACAAGTTTTCGCTTCTCTGGGATAAATGCCCCAAAGTACAATCACTGTGTTGCATGGTAACTGCATGTTTATTTGTGTTTTTTTTTTCTTAAAGATTTTATTTATTTATTTGACAGAGAGAGAGAGATCACAAGTAGGCAGAGAGGCAGGCAGAGAGAGAGGGGGAAGCAGGCTCCCCGCTGAGCAGAGACCCCGATGCAGGGCTCGATCCCAGGACTCTGAGATCATGACCTGAGCCAAAGGCAGAGGCTCAACCCACTGAGCCACCCAGGTGCCCCATGCATGTTTAGTTTTATAAGAAGTTGCCAAAATGTATTCCATAGTGGTGGTACCATTTTACATTTTCATTGGCAATGTACAAGTGATCCTCAATCACCTGTTAAAATGATTAAAAACAAGAAAAAAGAAGTTGTTTACCTTCATTTTAACCATTTCTAGAGATATTTATTCCTTGGTGTAGACCCAGCTTTCTATCTGGTAACCTCCTTGGACACTTCATGTAATGCAAATCTGCTGGTAATTCTTTCAGCCTTTTGTTTGTCTGAAAGTCTTGGTATCACCCTAATTTTTAAAGATATTTGCATTGTTTATGAAATTTTAAGTTGATGGGTTTTTTTTTTTCTTTCAACATTTTGAAGATGTCATTACATTGTCTTCTGTCTTGCATTGTCTCTGGTGCAAAGTTTGCTGCTAATCTGATTTTTGTTCCTCTCCATGTAATGTATCTTATTTCTCTGGCTACCATCAGTGATTTATTTTTATCTTTGGTTTTCATCAGTTTGAATATGATGTGTCTAGGTGTTTTCTGTTTTGTATGTTTGGTGGGGTTTTTAATATCTATCCTGTTTTGTTTTGTTTTGTTTTTTCCTGGTTCTCTGAGCTACTTGGATCTTGAGCTCCTGGGTTTGATGTCTTTCATTATTTTTTGAAAATTCTTGGCTATTGTATCTTCAAATATTTCTTCTAACCCGTTCCACTTTCTTTTGCAGTGGGAGGAATCCCATTTAAAGTATGTTTGTCTACTTCATATTGTTCCAAGTCTCTTGGGTGCTCTATTCTTTTTTTTCTCACTCTCTCTGTGTGTGAGCTTCAGTTATTTCTATTGACATATCTTGAAGTTCACTGATTCTTTCCTCATGGGTCATATTAAAGTTTGTACAGGTCCAAACTTCTTCACCATCTTTAGTTCCCATTTCAGGAATCAATGTTGATTTATGATTAGTAGACCTCCCTGGAAGATAATACAGTCACCATCCCCATCCCTAGTTTTCCCTATCTCCAGGTCCTAAAAAGAACTTTGCTGATTTCAGGGAAAGCAAAATGAAAACAAACTCGGGAAATATACCATTTTGTGTTCTCTTACTGAAGCATGCTGGCTTGGATCAGAGAACTCAGGATATGAATCAGGTCTACTCTACCTGTGCTCCTTCCACTTTTTACTGAACATCTACCCACAGATCAAGTAGTGGCAAAACCAGTGGGTACTCCTAAGATGTGCACCCAGTGGTATGCTGGAGCCTTCTCATCCTGGCTGGTGAGAGCCTTGTCAACTTTTCAGGAATTCCTCAAGCTGGTTTTTAAGCATAGCAATTATTTAAAAATTAGTATATGTAAGTATATGATTAAGCAAGTGATATTAAAAAGTATAAGTACTCAAAACATCACTTTCTCATTACTATATCTTACTATTATTTATGCTTTAATATTATTAATGTTTGCTATATCTGTATGGTGATACCACATGTACACCTGGTATTATGGTTATTTTTTTAAGCTGGTTTTTATACTTAAGAATTTTTTTTATTATGTTCAGTTAGCCATCATATAGTACATCATTAGTTTTTGATGTAGTGTTCAGTGACTCATGAGTCGCGTAGGAGACCCAGTGCTCCTCACAACACATGCCCTCCTTAATACCCATCATCCGGCTACCCCATTCTCCCCACCCCCTCCCTTCTGTAACTCCCAGTTTGCTTCCTAGAGTCCGGAGTCTCTCATGGTTTGTCTCCCTCTCTGATTTTGTTTTGTTTTTTAATCTTTTAAAATCTTTTTTAGTCTTATAAAAAAGATGTTACTAAGCATCCTTTCCCCTAATTCTTTTTTCAGTAATACCACATTTATAGCCTGAAATTAGCGATAGTGGATGTACTAATACCATGGAAATCAGTATATATTATTGTTTTGTTTTGTTAATTATCTAGACCAGAAGTTGGCAAACTTTGTCTATAAAGAGCCGTATAGGTGCGCCTGAGTGGCTCAGTCGATAAAGCATCTGCCTTTGGCTCAGGTCATGATCTCAGGGTCCTGGGATCGAGTCCTGCGTTGGGCTCTCTGCTCAGTGGGGAGTCTGCTTCTTCCTCCCCCTCTGCCCCTCCCCCTGTTCATGCTCTCTCTCTCTCTCTAAAAAGCCGTATATTTTCAGCTTGTGAGTTACACATAGTTCCTGTCACATAATAATTATTTAACAAGCCTCTAAAAATGCAAAAATTATTCTTAGATCTCAGACTGCACAGAAAAAAAAACATAGGTTAGATTTGGCCCACAGGCTGTAGTCTGCCAGCCTCTGGTCTACACTTAAGAAAGTAGTAAAGAGAATGTTAATAATACAGACAAAACCAAAAACTGTCATGTGTATAGCTGTTATGCTGTGAAAAGCATGGGAAATTGAGGACATATTCTTTATAGTATTCAAAACTTATCATCCAATTAATCAGAGAAGTTTGCTCACATTATTAATGATCGAGTAAAGTTCAGAAGGATGTCTTTCGTGTTCCAGTTTTGTCTTACTAGTCAACATAAACGAGAATATAAAACAACATTTAGGTTGTAACTGCACTCTGGTCTGTGACATACGTGAGTTCTTTGTTTAACTGAATAGTAATCAAGCTTATTCATAGTCTTGATTTCATGACTATTGTTGTGAATTATAAAGACCAACAGTAGAATTTTAAGAAATAACCAAGAAAAGAAATAACAAGTCACACTGAAATTATAGGTGTATGAAATTTATAATAAGTAGCAGGTATATTGTATGATTTGTAAGTCATATGCTACACATCCTTTTTATCAGTAAAATTTAGAATAAAGTTACATATGTTATTACGCATACATCTTTTTTTTTAGGGAGCCAGTTGTCCGACATCTTCAGCACACCAGTATCAACAATGTGTCCTGTTAAGCAATGACCGTTCTTGGGTAGGACAGTCTAACAGACAGGGGTGCCTGGCTGGCTCAGTGCAAACAGCATGCAACTCTTGATCTCAGGGTCGTGAGTTGGAGCCCCACGTTGAGTGTAGAGATTACTTAACAATAAATAAATAAATAGGGGTGCCTGGGTGGCTCAGTGGGTTAAGCCTCTGCCTTCAGCTCAGGGCATGGTCTCAGGGTCCTGGGATCGAGCCCCGCATCCGGCTCTCTGCTCAGGAGGAGCCTGCTTCCTCCTCTCTCTCTCTCTCTCTGCCTGCTTCTCTGCCTGATTGTGATCTCTGTCAAATAAATAAATATCTTTAAAAAAAAAGTAACAGAAAAAAATAAAAGTAACAGAAATGTTATCAAATAATCTGGATTTTTTAGAGTAATTGAATGATCCCTACGTTCCAGTTGCTGATACCAGAGGAGGCTGGCATATAAACCTGTGATCATAATGCCTGAAGGACCACACACAGAGAACAGGGGAAGATGGGGGGCGGAAGTGAGGCCCAGTGCATAGGTATATACTTCAGTCTTGAAATTACCATCCAGGGATGCCTGTGTGTGGCTCAGTTGGTTAACCGACTGCCTTCGACTCAGGTCATGATCCTGGAGTCCCGGGATCGAGTCCCACATTGGACTCCCTGCTTGGCAGGGAGTCTGCTTCTCCCGCTGACCTCTCTCCTCTCATGCTCTCTCTCTCTCTCTCTCTCTCAAATAAATAAATAAATAAATCTTAAAAAAAAAAGAGAGAGAGAAATTACCATCCAACATGTTTTAAAGATTTATTTTAGAGAGTGCGCGTGTGTGAGCATGCACGAGTAGGGGGAGGGGAAGAGGGAGAGAATCTTCAAGCAGATTCCCTGCTGAGTGCAGAGCCCCATGCAGGACATGATCTCATGACTCATGAGATCATGACCTAAGCCAAGACCAAGAGTGGGGCACTTAACCACCCAGGCACCCCTTTCTGAGATGTTTTTAAAAAAAAACCGGTGGGAACCTGGCTTTAATTTTTATTATTAAATGTATTGTTATTATTCAACACAATTAGAGATGATAAGCGGAAACTATAGTTAACAATGTTATTCAGAAGTAGCATGTCCAGGTTTTCTGCCAGGAAATTCCACTAAACCCCAAGATCCCTGTGGTTCTTGATTATGTTCCTGATAGATTTTTTTTTTTTCATTTAAATCGTATATAGTAAAAGAGGGCTCCTGATTATTTGGGGGCTGACTATCCAGTCTGCTGCTGCTTTTTGGTCACCTGGATTACCTAAAATATCACCTCATTCATTCAGCCAACTGAGGAAATAAGTGAAAAGACCAAACTATATGATAGTTTAGGAAGAAGAAGAGGCAGTTTGTTACATTTTCATACTAAAATCAGCTGCTATTACAAGAAACTAGATATCACTCATTCATCTTAAAAAAAAATAGGCACTGTGTGATTATTAATGTGGTAACACTGGGCTAAGTACTGGTATTCAATGGTAGGCAAAAGTGATGGAGCTCCCACCCTCAAGGAGCTCACCTTCTAGTGCAGGAGCTGGATATTCATCAGGTAATCACAGATAAGAGTGACTTACTTATAGCAATATAAGATCATTGCTTTAGGGGCACCTGGGTAGTTCAGTTGGTTAAGGGTCTACCTTCGACTCGGGTCATGATCTCAGGATCCTGGAGTCAAGCCCCACGTTGGGCTCTCTGCTCAATGGGGAGTCTGCTTTTCTCTCTCTCTCTCTTCCTCTATGCTCTCCCTTCTTTCCTCCTCTCGCTCTTTCTCAAATAAATAAAATCTTAAAAAAAAAAAGTTCACTGCATTAAGTGCATTAAGTGCTGTGATAGAAAAGTACAAGGTATTAGAAGGGAGCACATAGCCAGAGGGTCTGCATACTCTTGGCAAGTGGAGTCCAAAGAAAGCTCCCCTGGGAAAACAGTATTGGAACTGACCTCTGAAGAATAAGTAGGCACTAACTAGAGGGCTTCTGCCTAGAGTCATGTGTAGAACCTCCAACCATCACTACCTTCTCCTCTAAAAGCCATGGCTGGGAATGCACGTCCTTGGTGCTCTGGACTGGACTGCATTGGTTAGGAATGGCCACCCCTTCCAATCAGTGCTCCAGAAGACCACCCTTCATCTTGAGTCCTACTCAGTCCAAGAAGTGATTATGACCTACCGACCCATTGTTCTTGTGCTGCTACTTTCTGGGTTCTGAGACAAACACAGAGGCTTGGGTCACAGGCTGGGCCATCCAACACATACCAACTGTAGCCTCAGGAAGTAAGAGACGCACCAAGGGCGCCATTGAAATGTGGTGTCACTTCTGCTCCACCCAAACTATCTATGGAAAACCTCATTTCTGGGGGCATGTAGGGTTTTGTCTTCCCTGCATTCCTTCCTTCCTTTAAGAACAATCCTCTCCCTTCTTCCCTCCCCAATTAACTACACAACTCCAACCTCCCTTCTCTCTCTCTCTCTCCCTCTTTCTTCGCCCCTCCTCCTGTGCAGCTCTCTCTCAAAAAAATCTTTTAAAAATGTGGTTTTTTCCTTCTCATAAATTCATATTATAATATCACTTTGAGATTTTTAGTTCAGATCTAGATAAGAAACTCAGCTCCAAACTCACCAGCTGTGGAACTTTGGGCAACTCGATTAACCTAGTTAAGCCTTAGTGTCTTCTTCAGGGTTGTTGTGAACATTTGTAGCAATGACGGAAAACCGCCAAACAGGGCCAGGCACATAGTAAGCCTGTAATCCATGTGACACCATCATTATTCTTACAAGGGTCTCATCAGGCTGACCGTAGAAAGGAAATGTTCGCTTTTTGTTCTTGAGGTAGCAACAGAGTCGTGGACTCTTAAGTTTCCCAACCCTAATTCAAAAGCGTCTGTACTTCCACAAAACAGTATTACGGTTTAGCAAGTATAAGCTAAGACAAGAAAATGAAGAAAAAGACCCCAAACAGCAATATTTTAGATGTCAGAACCTGTAGGGAGGTGTTTTTTCTTTTGAAAACAGAACATTATGAGAGAAAATTCGGTGCAAAAAATTTTTTCCATAAGCAAGAGACGCAATTGCTATTATTACTATAAGAGAACATTAAAGATATCTGATATTTATTGTTTCTGCCTCCACTACAATTGTTGATGGTAAGGATCGTTGTTGGTTTATTTACTCTACATTGCAAACACCTAAAACAGTAAGTGTGCAGTAAATATTTATTGAGCGAGCAAAATGCTAAGCGGGGCTTAGGAATTATTTTTCCACCAGAGATTCACTCAAAAATGTGAAGGTTGGAAAGTATAAAAGCCCAACTGAGGGAGGAAAAGAAACTCTCTAAATCCTGTGCATCTTTCCCAGATTAGAATTACATTTTAAGAGAAAGAGGGAAACTTAAGAAAGGAGCAGAAAAACCAGGGAGATTTTTTTGAAACGATTCAAATGATTCGGCAAAGTAGTGGGGAAATGACCTCTGCTTTGGAGCACATGAAACATTAAGATGGTTGCAGTTTCAGTAATAATAACAAGATATGCCTGAGAGCACTAGGTCTTAAACCACAAGAAGGTAGTTATCAAATTGCCCTACTTATTGAATTGTTCATCCCCCTGCCTTTCCTTGAGCTTCTAGCCTAAGGCTTTCTCTCTGCTGTATTGTTAGCGTGCTCACAGAAGGCTTTGCCTCCGCAGATCACCACAGGGGTTCCGCATGCCCCCCTCACCATGGAAGAAAGAGAAAAAGACAGTTCTGTCTTAGAGATCGAATGTTTCCTGGAGAGAACCCTTGGCAGGTGGAATCCAATTTCTTGATATTTCTGAAACTGGGATCTGTTATAAGTAGACAATGCCGAAGGGTAATGGGCTCCTACTGCTATCCAAACACTCAGATAAAAATGCACGGAGGTGGGTCAGCCAAGCACAAACCAGCCTTCTCATGAAACACTGGGCTTCTCAGCACATATTGTAGTAATTCCGTGACTAGCAGCTCATGGTCGTGGCTCTGTGGTTCTTTTCCCCTTTAAAGGTCTTGATTAGGCCAGTTCCTTTCTTGCTTGTGTTTGGGAAATGTGTGATTTAGGCTGCTTCAAACTGGAACTTGGGTTTCCATTACCTTGTTGGCATCTTGCACCCATTGTCAATCCAGTTCTCCCACCCGGTCTGTCTTGTGGTTCCAGTCAGTGAACAGTCAAAGGTCGTGAGACAGGCATGTGCACACCTACAATATCACGTTCAAAAGTATAACCATGACCTTGTCTTCTCATTCTCAAAATCTGTGCTCAGCTGTTTCAAACCTCCTCTGTCCTTGTTAGTAATGGCCAATTAGAAACCACTGAATCCTTTCCCTATAACGGTCAGAGGCTGCCAATTTATGGTAATTTGGACATAAGTGCCAATGGGAAAGTACATTATTCAATCTACTTTGGCTGTGAAAGAAACCCAGTGCGGGCTAGCTGAAATAAAAAAGGAACTTGCCAGCTGCTATGACTGCAAGGTCAGGCAGAGGTAGATCCGGGTAGGTACCCAGATTATGATAGGAACCTGTTTCCTCTGTCCCTGACTTTCCTTCTGCATAGATGCAGCCTTTCACCACATGGCAGCAAGGTAACTCCAGGCTTACTTGGGCCCAGCAGCCTAAGATCCTAAAGGAAACATGTACATTTCTCCCAGTAGCACAGCAGAAGTCCCCCGGTGGGCCCTGAAAAGCCTTCCGTGAGTCACGTGCCCATCCCTGACTCACTAGTGGTAGCCTGAGGCTGGAGTTCTGACTAGGTCTGGGCACATGCCCAGTGCAGTCCAGTCGAGAGCACCAAGGACATCCATTCCCACCCATGGCTCTTAGAGGAGGAGGTAGTGATGGCTGGAGGTTTTGCACGTGATTCTAGGCAGAGTTAGTGCCTACTTGTTCTTCAGAACTTTGCTCAAATACTGCTTTCCATGTCGTGGGGCTCAGTCTCAGAACCCTGAGATCATGACCTGAGCCAAAATCAAGAGTCAAATGCTCAACTGACTGAGCCACCCAGGGACCCCAGAAAAAAAAAAATTAAAGAATAGTCATATGCTTTCTGTGAAAATGAATTCGGAAGGTTTCAGTGAAAGGCAATGACCTATAACAAATACCAAGAACACTAACAGCTTGATAGCATCACATTACTGATAATAGAAATGTAAGATTGTAACTCCCTATACACCTGCTTTTCTTTGTGAGAAGCTGGGGATATTGTTAATGTTTCACATTAGTTTTCTAAAGACAAACTAGAAAAAAGCAGCAGTATAATATTTCTCAAAAAAAAAAAAAAGAACCCAAAAATGAACAAAACAAAACATCCTGAGGTTATCTCCTCCTTTGTACGTAATCTTGTCCTCAAGCGGTCCCTTTGCAATGGAAAAATATCGCTCAGATAAGAGCGATATTTTTCTGTAGATAAACAGAGGAAAGAAGCGAAAAATGGGGAAGAAATCATCATCACTGGTAATTGCACATAAAACCCAGGATATATATTATTGTGGTCCTATGAACTTGTGGATAGGCTTTCCTCTACATAAGCTTACATCACAACCCCATTTCTGACACACCATTAGTAAACTGATTTAGCCTCAATCATAATCTTTTGGACCAAAGGTTTTTAACTTGGAATGTTACGAGGGCTCCCGTTCAAGATACTTGGCAAATGGACTTAGTATAGAACACCGTTAAACATGGATTATCCTAGTATTTATTCCAGCAACCCCAACAAATGTATATGCTTATATGTACACACTTCCTTGCAGCTGTAACATTTTATATGTTTTTAATTCTATCTTCCCAAATAGTGATGGGGGAGGGGGAAGTCATATCTTAAAATTTAAGGCTCTGAATACATGAGTGTCCTAACTACTGACTATTTCTTGCTCTTCCAGTGACCCTATAGTAAGCTGCATGAGCTCTTCAGAGAAGGGGATGTTTGTTTTTCCAATTCAAGGCTCTATGCTTCAGTGGCTTCATAGGTCAGGAGTATGTAAAAATTTTTTTTAATTATTTATTTATTTGACAGAGATCACAAGTAGGTAGAGAGGCAGGCAGAGAGAGAGGAAGGGAAGCAGGCTCCCCGCCAAGCAGAAAGCCCGATGTGGGGCTGGATCCCAGGACCCTGAGATCATGACCTGAGCCAAAGGCAGAGGCTTTAACCCACTGAGCCACCCAGGCGCCCCAGGAGTATGTAAAAATATTAATCAAGGGATTTACAGTAAGTATTTCAGAACTACAGCAGAATCAGCAGCATGATTTTTTTTAAAGATTTTATCTATTTATTTGAGAGAGAGACAGTGAGAGAGAGTATGAGTGAGGAGAAGTAGACTCCCCACGGAGCTGGGAGCCTGATGCGGGACTCGATCCCGGAACTCCGGGATCATAACCTGAGCCAAAGGCAGTCGTCCAACCAACTGAGCCACCCAGGTGTCCCATGAATCAGCAGCATGATATTGAATGGATAACTTGAAAGAACAAAATCCACCAGCACCAAGTATAATATGTAAGACTAGCCCATTTCTAGTCTAAGTAACCTAATCTTTAGTACTGAATAAAACCACCAATTTAGTCCTAATATGAAACAGAAATCATTAAACAAGCAGGAGAGAGTTGTTGCCTGAGAATGTCCAGGCTGTTGCTATAGTAAATCACTATACAAAGCACTTATTTTCAAGAAACAGCTTTAAAATTGATTTCCATGATTAGCTACATATAATTAAATACCAAGAATATTTTCATTACTTACAAGACAAAGCCTTGAGGTTATTTGTTATTTGTCAGTTATACACCCTGAAGAAATTCACTTTTGATCTGCTTCTTTGCTGGAGTTTAAAACAGTATTGTTTACTACATCATTAAGAGAAAAGTCATTTTCTAAATTTCTGTTGCAAGTATAACTTTTGAAGTATTATGAGGCTTTCAGACAAAAGAGAAGCAAAGGGAAAGCTACATTTACAACATTTAAAAACACACTTGGGGGGGGCGTGCCTGGGTGGCTCAGTCTGTTAAGCCTCTGCCTTCGGCTCAGGTCATGGTCCCACGGTCCTGGGACGGAGCCCCACATCAGGCTCCTTGCTCAGCGGGGAGTCTCCTTCTCCCTCTGCCTGCCCCTTACCCCTTTCATGCTCTCTATCCCTCTCCCTCTCACTCTGCCTCTCAAATAAATAAATAAATAAATAATCTTTAGAAAACACATACTTGAGGGGCGCCTGGGTGGTTCAGTGGGTTAAAGCCTCTGCCTTCGGCTCAGGTCATGATCTCAGGGTCCTGGGATCCAGCCCCACATCGGGCTCTCTGCTTGGCGGGGAGCCTGCTTCCCTTCCTCTCTCTCTGCCTGCCTCTCTACCTACTTGTGATCTCTCTCTGTCAAATAAATAAATAAAATCTCAAAAAAAAAAAAAGAAAGAAAGAAAACACATACTTGAATATGTAGCAGACTGATCTAGAAGAGTATTTTTTAAGTAATGTATTTTGTCTGAGTTTCCTGCAGAGTCTCCACAGATGACAACTGTGATTCAACAAATGAATTGACTACTGGGGAAATGCATCTTTCTATTCCAGAATGTCTCATCAAGCAGCAAGAACGTGGCCAGGACTAGGAGACAGTGCTACCACATGGAGTCAGTGCAGTGCCCCGCATCCTGTAACAAGGAGCCGAGCGCCCAGCTTGTGCTCCTCCTGCTCTCTGCTTATCTCAGCTGTGGACTTCGCCTGTTGTACTGGACTTTCTGTTTCCGGTCTGCCTCATCACTAATGCCACATAAGTTCCAAAGGGCAGGAAGGCATCATGCCTCACGACTCTTTGTATCTCAGTTCCCAGCTCAGTGCTCATACCTACTAGGTACTCCACACGTTTGCTGACAAAAGAATGCAAGCATGCTTCATTGGCCAAATAGGAGGAGTAGCCTTCTAGAATTTCATTGTCATTTTTTGTGTGTGTGAAAAGTGTGGACTTTGTGGCACTTTTAATAGAAGTTACACGTATAAAATAATTAAGATAATCAATATCCCATATTATGACATAAAGTACCTTATCTGCTATAATTAGAAGAGATTACACATTGATTTTCTTGCCCAAGTACCCCATTTATGAATCTCCATTAACAATAAACTAACCTGCTGTGAAGTGTGTAAACCTGGCGATTCACAGACATGTACCCCTGGGGATAAAAATACATTATATGTTTATAAAAAATAAAAAATTTTTTTAAAAAGAACATTATTTTGCACAATAGGGAATAATATTTACATATCAGAATGATATATAACACTGAATATTGCTTCAACAAAATTTTTTGAGAATGGAAAAAGGAAAGTACAGAAGTAAATCCTTGGGGCACCTGGGTGGCTCAGTCGCTAAGCGTCTGCTTTCAGCTCAGGTCATGATCCCGGGGTCCTGGGATTGAGCCCCACATCAGGCTCTCTGCTCAGCAGGGAGCCTGCTTCTCCCTCTCCTACTCCCCCTGCTTGGATTCCCTCTCTCACTGTGTCTCTCTTTGTCAAGTAAATAAATAAAAATCTTTAAAAAAACAAACAAACAAACAGACAGACAAAAACAATAAACTAACCGTTACATTTACAGGCTACTGAGTAAGTATATCCTTTGGTCAATAAGAAGAAAATAGATCAAGATGCCTGGGTGGCTCAGTCAAGAATCTGCCTTCAGCTCAGGTCATGATCCCAGTGTCCTGGGATTGAGCCCCATGTCAGGCTCCCTGTTTGGCGGGGAGCCTGCTTCTCCCTCTCACTCTTCCTCTGTGCTCTCCTCCTCTCTTTTCCAAACAAATTAATAAAAATTAAAAGAAAAAAATGCTCTATTAAAAAAAAAAGAAGAAGAAAATAGATCTATTAAACTTAGTAAAATAATACGCCCCTTAGAACCAACATTTCTCTAACTGTATCAAGAAATCACAGACCAGTACTAGAAGTCCTAGCCTCAGCAATCAGACAACAAAAAGAAATTAAAGGCATCCAAATCGGCAAAGCAGAAGTCAAACTATCACTCTTTGCAGATGATATGATACTCTATGTGGAAAACCCAAAAGACTCCACGCCAAAACTGCTAGAACTCGTACAGGAATTTAGTAAAGTGTCAGGATATAAAATCAATGCACAGAAATCAGTTGCATTTCTCTACACCACCAACAAGACAGAAGAAAGAGAAATTAAGGAGTCAATCCCATTT
>PISX010006364.1:0-98201 GCA_004024625.1 Mellivora capensis
GAATACTTTTTTTTAGGATAAAAACAAAGAATTCATAAGACAAAGAGTAAGTGGCCTTTTTCTGTTTTTACCAAGCTGCTTACAGTCAGAATCTGAGTTAGGGGATTGGCTGGCTGTGGACAGCACCCTTAATGACGGAGTGTAGATGGCGTTTGGAGCCCCTTAGAAAATGGCCTATCCAGAGAAGCCTGGATAGTCTTCTCTGGGTGAGCTCCGTGAATTCCAGCACTTGGCTTTTAATATGCATCGTTAATCACCTTACGTTGAAGTTTATTTTTCCATTAAAGTGTTTGTTTTTTTTTCCAAGCAAGTACAGGTAGGTAAGTGTTTGAATTCTGCAAGCATTTGGTTTTTATTTATCCTGATTAAATCCTAAGCTGCTGAACTTTAGGCACACTTTTCTTTAAATTTTCACATCCATGACTCCAAGAATTTGGGGTATGAATTTGAGTGTTTGATAAAGTGTCTTTTCTGTTTTCTTGGTAATTGATTTTAAAAGTATTATTTTACTGGGATGCTTATCAACGTTTTCATTTTTTTCAAGGTGTTGACTTTAAGGTGAAAACAATTTCAGTGGATGGAAATAAGGCTAAACTTGCAATCTGGGTAAGAGTTTTAAAAATGTATTTTGTATAAATGTTCAGTTTGTATTTTTTAAAGAAGCAGAAATTGATATATATAGAGTTCTAGAGGTAAATAATTTATACTAAATAACTTGGACAATTTGTTGGTTAAGGGATAAACAATAAATGGTTATGTCTTTTAATTGGGTAATGAGGCAGAGACTTGTTTTACTTACCCCAAATTTTAAAGTGTGTAATCCCTCAAGAATATTTAAAACCAGAATGTAGAAAAATCATCTTGTCTGCCAGAGAGGTTTATTGTTATTGAATATGTTTCTTTAAGTTTTGAAGAAGACAGTGTATACTCAGCTCACACTGATGGTAATTGTTGGGGAGAAGGGGATGAAGTGATGCTCAGGAAAAAAAGTATTTTTCCTGTTTGTTGGTATAAATATTTTTGAAATTTGATTTTGCCAACTTTGGATTTATTTTTTAATATCAGTGCCCAGTCTTTACTCACTTCCTTTTCATTTGCCTGAGAACTCAAACATTCCGATAATTGTTGCTTTCCTAATAGACCTTTTCGTGATAGTGCTGACTGAATAAAGTAGCATTAATTGTCAAAAACATCCAAGATGCTCGGTGTCAATCTCTGTCTGCCTGTCTCTCCCCAACTCTTATCTATCTACCTACTTCTCTCTATATATCTAAATGATTGCTAATATATTATATTCATATATAATTTATAAAAATATGCTCTTATATATCTGATTCCCACATGTACTATGATAATTAAATATATAAATATGTTTTTATTACCTGTGATAATATTAGAACTGGTTCTAATAAATATTAGAATGTTGAGATGTACTTCAACATGGTGATTTAATAGTAAATGTATGGGCATCAGTTACAGATTGAAACAGCAACTGTTCATGCACTGTATGACCTGATTCATCCTCCCGGCATTCTCTGAACAGCATATTATTTCTAATACACTTTTTATCCCAAATAACATGGAACTGTGTAAGTGTGTCTCATGTTTTTCTGTTAATTTTTTTCTAACACATAATACTTCATATGATTGGTAGCCTACTTGCCCCCTCCCCAAAATATAATTATGATAGCAATCAGAATAGTAATGTCTAACAGAAAACAATTTGGAAAATGTTGGACTAGGCCATAATAAAATATATTGAACAATTTAAGAATGTTGGCTTCTTCCTGTACAAAAGTGGGGGCCTGATTTTCCATATACTTTTCATGGTTGAATTTATCACTTCTTTCTGCCTTTGCTACTGTTTTGTGAGATATGCGTGTTAGAGTTGGATCTAAGGC
Organism: Mellivora capensis; assembly: GCA_004024625.1. Lineage (NCBI taxonomy): Eukaryota > Metazoa > Chordata > Mammalia > Carnivora > Mustelidae > Mellivora > Mellivora capensis. The sequence goes on from PISX010006364.1 coordinate 1,902, forward strand.
TTGTTGGTTTCCATGAGATCTTTCTTTTATGCAAGAGGTTTTAAAAATTTACTTTTTAGTTCCTGTGTAATAGAAAGGTTGGCAGGTATTACCTAAGTGACATCTTTATCATAGGCATATAAATATTTTTTAATTAAGAGCCTCAATCTCACAACCCCAAGATCATGACCTGAGCTGAAATCAAAAGTCAAACGCTCAACCAACTGAGCCATGCAGGTGCCCCAAATGTTAATGTTCATGTTTGTGTGTGTGTGTGCGTGCACACGTGCGATACCAACTCTATCATATGCTGCAAATTGTTTTTCCTGTTTGTCATTTACCTTCAAAACTTGTTTAGGATGAGAGTGTATATGGGGTATGGATGCGGTCAGGAGAGATGTTCTTGCTATACCAAGGTTCTAATATTTATGTGGTCAAACCATTTTTTCCCCATGAATTTGGGTGTTAGGTCATATTTAAGAAGACCTCCTCGCTCATTAATAGAAATACATGAAACCATTGCTTCCTCTGATTATTCTGTGTTTTTTTGAATATATATGTAAAATCAGTTCCTCTCCAGCTCGGGCACTTCTCCTAGGATCAGTCAAATAGAATAGTCGAGTACAGCCCTGTTCCCACTGCTCTAGAAAGTGCTGCACACACATCACGACCTACTTGGCTCCTCTAAAGCTTTCTCTATATCCTGCCCTCACTTCCACTCCCACATTTTAATATTAGCCTTTCCAGATGCTCCCTAGTCTTTTATTCATTTCTATCTTTAATAATCTCTTTCTTCCTTTCCTGTCAGAGAAGAAAACCACTGATAATAAGCTCGCTTTTCTTACCTACCAGGGATGCTTTTACAGTTACTGCAAATTCCTATCTTGAAAACAAACACAAGCAAATGTTAACTTTTGACTATTTAAGCATACAAATTTTATAGGTGTTATAAATCCTGATCCAGTATTGTGGCACAGGATTTTTGCCCAAATTATCATACCTACTCAAACATTTTTATAAGTGGATCCAAAAAAAAAAAAATCAAGACTCTGCATAACGGGACTGATTTAGATATTTGTGTGTAAAGTGTCAATTGTGCAGTATTTTATTTTATTTTAACATTAAAACATTTTTTTGCTCTAGTCTTTTTTTTTTTTTAAGATTTTATTTATGAGAGAGAGCAAGAAAGCATGAATGGGGGAGAGGTAAAGGCGATGGAGAAACAGACTCACCACTGAGCGTGGAGCCTGACATGGGACTCGATCCCAGGACCCTGCACTTCCTGGCTGGTGTACATCTTATGTTCCTCTCCCCCAGTATGAATCAGAAACATGTGATAGCAAGTGGTTTGGTGTTATGCATTTTCCTAAAAGAAGATATACCAAACATACTTTCCAACCTAAAAATTGTTTACCTAAAATAAGATACTCCTGTAATTCTCTTTTTTAAAAAAAGTTAAGTGGTTTTTAACCTTGATTCTACAGTGGAATCACCTGGGGAGACTTTGAAAACTTTTGTCTTTATCATAGACCAGTGAAACCAGAATCACTGGGGGTTGGAATTTTTCATTTCCAGGAAATTTCATTGCACTTCTGAAGTTGAGAACCATGGGTTTCATGTGTAATAAACGGGTTTCATGTGTAATAAAAATCTTAAAAAATACCCCTTTACTGAGATGTGTTTTTCTAGAGATGAGTATTTACTTTATGTAACACTTGTCAGTAAGAGAACACATCTAATTTAAATTTAAAGTTTTACAATTTTTTTCAAAAGATTTTATGTATTTATTTGATAGAGACACAGCGAGAGAGGGAACACAAGCAGGGGGAGTGGGAGAGGGAAAAGCAGACTTCCAGCCCGATGTGGGGCTCAATCCCAGGACCCTGGGATCATGATCTGAGCTGAAGGCAGATGCTTAATGACTAAGCCACCCAGGTGCCCCTAAATTCCAAGTTTTAAATGAGCTTGTACATGGATATTTTTAATAATGCAGTTTGACGTTCTGCTCTTGATATGTTGACGATCTTTTTTTTATACTTCTTGAATTTAATAATAATTGTCACTTTTAGGATACTGCTGGTCAAGAGAGGTTCAGAACATTAACTCCCAGCTATTACAGAGGTGCGCAGGGTGTTATATTAGGTAAGGTTTTACTTTATGATACTGCTTTAAATATTGTTGTTTTATTATTGCAATTTCTGATTTTCCCTATCTGCGAAGGTCAGTAAGTTTTTATTTTTCTTCAGGGTCCCTTTATTAACTTGAGGTTATATTAACTTCATTTAATATTAATGAATATTTAAACTTTCAAAATTTCTTTTCAGTTCTTTGTCTAGGGATTGAAAGATAAAGATCAGATTAATTTATTTGGTTTTAAAAGCACATGTTGATGAGGATATAATTGAGGATTAATCCACAAATAATTGTCTGTCTTAAGAGTGTTACCAGGAACTGATCTTCAGTCAGCAGTGTATTAACATTTGCTGTGCGTTTATAAAGGAAGAAGTGTGCTAGTTGCTTAGTTGAATCTCTTTTATTAGTCCTAAAGAGTATCACAAAGCCCTTAACATTGTTGATCCATAATCATACAGAATTTAAAAGCCAAATATGGATTCTTACTGTAAGTTGTTGAAAAGTACTTGTTGTTAATATTCCTGGGAAACTTCTTAAAAATAAATATTGATCAATTCTAGGGAAAATTGTTTTTTTATGTCATTAATTGTGAGGTGTTAGGTTCATTTTATTGGTTTAACAGCAACTCTTATTTTGGTTCAGCATCTTTAAGTTTAGAAAACACTTTAAAAAAAAAAAAAGATTTTATTTATTTATTTGACAGAGAGAGAATAGGAGAGCACAGACTGGGGAAGTGGCAGAGGGAGAGGGAGAAGCAGGCTGAGCAGGGAGCCAGATCCAGGACTCAATCTCAGAACCCTGGGATCATGACCTTAGCTGAAGGCAGTTGCTTAACCAACTGAGCCACCCAGGCGCCCCTAGAAAACACTTTAAATTAATAAGGTCTTTATATTAATAAGCTCTTTACATATTAAAATGCAGTGGGATGTAAGATGAAAGTGATAACAGGGAGACAATCCATTTTGGATTGTCCATTAAGTTTTCATATTTTTTCAAAAGTTGCAAATTTTGGTTCTTATAAGAGACAAGTTAACAGGGTCATAGATGTTTAAATCCTTGCAAGAAATTTGGTATTTTGCCACAGATTTGGATTTGAACGTTTTGGTTTTTGGATCAAAGTCTTTTAGTTACCAATGGGAACAGCTGTTGTTTTGCTTAAATTCCAGTTATTGCACAGGATATAATTTAATTTCTCTCATTGTGTGTCTTAATAAAATTGAAATGTGTGTATGTGTATGTTTATTATTATTTTTTAACACACTTGTTTCTTCCATCTGGGTGAGTAGATATTGATTGTTAAACATTTGAAGGCTTAGAAACAGACTTACCTACATAGAAATATTAGCTCTTAGTCACATATGAGAAATATGTCATTGATTCTTATTTTTAATGCTTATTTAATAAGTGACCCTTTTTATTTCAGTTTATGATGTCACAAGAAGAGATACCTTTGTTAAATTGGATAATTGGTTAAATGAATTGGAAACATACTGCACGAGAAATGACATAGTAAACATGCTAGTTGGAAATAAAATTGACAAGGTAAGAAGTCAGACACTTGGCATCTTGACTGTATTTTGGTAGCTTTTCTTAATCTTTATATTTACCTTTCAGGAAAATCGTGAAGTTGATAGAAATGAAGGCCTGAAATTTGCACGAAAGCATTCCATGTTATTTATAGGTAGGTGTGTGAACATTTATCCTTTCATTATTAAAGAGGAATTTTAAAATGGAGTTTTTGCTACATTTTTCTCTTTATGAACTATGAAATGTATGTACTTAGTTCATCATTTTCTTGTGCTATGAAATCTAACTATAGAGCCAGGTTCATTTTTCCTTCTGTAAAAAAAAAAAAATCAGATCTCATTATGTGAAGTTGCATAGGACACAGATCCTTCCTCTCCAGATATGATGGCATTCTGTAAAGGCAGGCACCCAGCCCTGTAGTTGTACCGTGTGGTCCTTGTGCTGGCGGCAGTGATACCACCTGGAAGTTTGTTAGAAATGCTTCAGTTCGGCCCAACTCAGCTTTTCTGAATTAAACCTATATTTTGACAAGATCTTCATGTGGTTTGTATGCACATTAATACTTGAGAAGCACGGTGAAGTGTAGGGTTTAGCAAACTACAGCACTGGGCCAAATCTGGTTCCATCATTTGTATTGGAAGACGGCCTTACCTACCCGGTCCTCTACACGCTGTCTGTGGCTGCTTTTGTGCTTCCTGGCAGAGTTCAGTAGTTACAGCAGAAGCCATAAGGCATTCAAAGCCTAAAATATTTCCCATCTGGCTCTTCACAGGAAAAGTTTGTTGACCCCCTGTCTAGAAAAGTGGACAGACTATATTACTTTGGAACTTTTTTAACATTACAGGTTCCCTGGAACCTTTACACAGGTCTGAAACTGGGCCTGGAAGACAGTTTCTAAAGACACCCTAGTTGATTCTGATGTGAAGCCAGCTTTAGGAATTACTGATTTAGCTATTCCACTGTTAGAATCTTCTAAGAATTAAGAAATGGAAATAAAAGAACATCATCTATAGATAGAAGCTGGGTGCTATAAGTGGAAGGTCATAGGGAATTTTAGGAAGGAATTGAGTACTACCTCTTCTGCTTACTTGCTGGGTGTCCTTCATTTTGATACATTAGTTCAGAAAACACTTATTGGACTCTGAGAACATAACAAACAGATGAACAAAATGGACAAAGTCCCTGACCTCATGAAGCTTACATTCTAGTAGAGGAAACAGACTTGAATAAGTAGTGCTGTGAAGGAGAGAGAGTATGATGGGGGGTGGGAGGTAATTCGGGGAAGTTCTTTGAGCTGTGCCATTCGAACAGGAATCCATATTATGAAGATCTAGACAGAGGACATCTCAAGTTGAGAGAATAGCAAATATTTCCTAAGGTAGGAATGAGTTTAGTGTGTTTAAGGGACAGGAACAAAGCTTGTGGGCTGGAGTATAGTGTATGTTGGCGGGAAAGGTGGTGATAATGGGAGATGAAGTTTAAAAGGTCATGTTGGGCCTTATAGGGTATGGTAAAGAAATGAATTTTATTCTAAGTGTGGAAAGCAGGGGAGTGGTGCTGTGATCTGATATTCTTTTAAAAAGACCTGTTTGTACAGAAAATGGCCCCTGAGAAGCAGAAGCCAGAGGCTTGTCATTCTCTTATAGTGGCCCAGATGAATAATGCTGGTGCCTTTGACTGTGGGAGTGGTTGTGGGTAGCTTCTGGAAGGTTGGCAGATCAAGGAGATATTTGGATGGTAAAGGTGACAGGCTCTGCTGATAGATTGGGTATTGAGGATAAGGAGAGAGAGCAATCAGGGATAACTCTGAGTCTCTGGCATGAGCAAACTAGGTGAAATGTGCTGCCATTAGCTGTGTGTGAGAGCCTGAGGTAGGAACAGATTTGGGTAAGGGAGTGGGGAATCAGGAATTCTGCTTAGCATAAGGATGAACCGTTTTTTGGATAACCCGTGGACTTGCTGGTCATTGGCATTTAGGTGGTATTGTAAGTCATGGAATTAAAGTGGTCACAGGAGTAACTGGGCGGAAAACAGCTGAAGATTGAAGTCTGGGGTGCTCCGACAGAGGTCAGCAGAAAGAGGAGGAGTCAGCCAACAAGGCTGTGAAGGACATGTCGGTGAGAGGAGGAATCCGAGGAGTGTTCAGTGTCCTTCCTGAAAGTCAAGTGAACAAAGTATTTAAAGGAAGAAAGTTGTCAAATAAATAAAATTTTAAAAAAATTTAAAAAAATGTCAAATAAAATTTTTAAAAAATTTTTAAAAAAAATTAAAAAAAAAAAAAAGAAGAAAGTGATCAGCTGTATCAACTGCCAGAAGATGTTGAATAGGAGGAAGACGGTCGATTTGATGAGATGGAGAACGTTGGTATTTTTTAAAAGAAAATGTCAATGGAGTGATGAGAACAAAAACCTAGAGTACAGTTGACCCTTGAACAATGGGGGGGGTTAGGGGTCCTGACCTTGAAAATCTGCATATGACTTTTGCCTCCCCCAAAACTGGGCTGCTAATAGCCTCCTGCTGATCTGAAGCCTTACTGATAAACCGTCAGTTAACTGCTCCGGAAGTTCTGTGTCTCAAGGACTGTATTCTTACAGTAAAGTAAGCTAGAGAAAATGTTACTAAAATCATGAGGAGGAGAAAATACCTTTACAGTACTGTACTGTATTTATTGAAAAAAATCCATATGTAAGTGGAATAGCACAGTTCAAACTGGTGTTGTTCAAGGTTGTTTAGAGTTTGGAGAAAAAATGTGAGATAAGAAAGGGGAAATAGCTTAGTAGGTAACTCTTGGTGACAGTTTTGCTTTGAAAGAGAATAGAGAGCCGGAGTGGCTGCTAGTCGGGTGTGTGGGCTGGAGGGCAGGGTGGTTGGTTGCTCAGTTGGTTAGTAAGATGGACAGTAATTTCGGCGGGCTTTTAGGCTGACTGATATGATCCAGCAGTGAGGGCCCGTGATTCTTCAGTGACCGAGAAGGAGTGGGATCCAGGGAGCTAGGAAAGGGGATGCGCCTAGACCGCAGCAGCGACAGTTCATCCGCTGTCACAGGTGCGGGGACAGAGCCTAAGGTTACAAGTGCAGGCAGGTTGGTGAACCTCTTGGTGGGAAGATCAGTAGCTCCTGTCAGATCGTTTCTGTTTTACTCAACATAAAGTTAGGTGAGGAGAGATAGAGGAGTTTTATGATAAAGGAGTAAGAGGGTCATCTCAGGTAGTCAAAAAGGTAATGACGAGGGAAAGGTAGGCTTGGGGGGCAGGGCTCACTGTCCCACATGAGTTTCATGGAGGCCATAAATGCTCCTTTAAGGAGATCTGTGTCTTATTGCCAGCACAGAACAGCCAGACTGTTCAGCTGGGGGCCTGAATTTCCTTATTCTGAAATGGGAATAATAATCTGTTTTTTGGGGGGTTGACTTTGAGAACTAACTGAAAAATTAAGAAGGAACTTTGGCATATCATGAAATTCTGGGCTTATATACCACTATTCTTGAGGATAGAATTGAATAGCTCAACTTTGGGAGTTGGGGGAGGTTCACGAATATTAAACCTGTGGGAAGAAACTGCTGATTTGCCTCTGTATATACTACCGGCTGATATTTATGCCATAATAATTTTCCAGAAAAGCATAGGAATAGGACCGTAAAAGAATAGACTCTCACATTTTTTTCTTGACTTTCAGAGGCAAGTGCAAAAACCTGTGATGGTGTACAGTGTGCCTTTGAGGAACTTGTTGAAAAGATCATTCAGACGCCTGGACTGTGGGAAAGTGAGAACCAGAATAAAGGAGTCAAACTGACACACAGGGAAGAAGGCCCTGGAGGAGGAGCCTGTGGTGGTTACTGTTCTATGTTATAAACTCTGGGAAACTCCATCTCTTGCATATTTGATCAGATAGTGACATCTTTCTGTATATAAACTCTAACTGCTATTTTAGGGACCTTGCAGTTTGCACATATTTGTTTTGTATCATGGCAGTAAATATTTGCAAGAAATCCCACTCATCAGCTTTCCCAGGTACAATGTTATGGTAAGCATGCACAGTTTGCAGTCTGCAGTTTTCTATGTAACATAAAATAGGTGTACTTTTTAAAGTACATATGATTTTATGATTTACATTTATCATGTGATTAAAAAATCCACCTATCTAGTCTATGTTGATACAACGTCTACTTTTGGTCTCCTCTTTGCTTAACTACTCCTATCAATTACTGAATTAATTGGTATGTAGAACTCCCAGAACCACTGGGAGGTATTCAGGTATCATCAAACCTGGCAGATTTCCTTTCAGGAATAACACAGAGCATGATTCCACAGCTTTTGTAGGATGTTTGCTGACAGATTCTCTTTTAGTACTAAGCAAAATTCTCTCCAGGGTGCAGTTCAGGCCAATTTATAATTAAATTTCTGTTTGTTCTGATGATGCTTCTAAAACAGCATTGATGTGTTAAGAAGTTTGGTCTTACTTTTGAATTTTCTTCAGTGAGTAGCTCAGTTGTTACCTGGAGTTTTAACTCTGTGACATGTACATTGGACTCTGACCCTTTGCGCAGCGGTTTTAGTTATGTAATGTTTGGCAGAATGGCAATAAGGTTTTCCCCCATTTTGGTTTTGGAAGGACGAGAATAGTGTGTTTCTGTAACCCATGTAGTGCTTACCACTTTAAAAACCAACACCTTTTTCCATAAATGTTGGTGGCGTTTGTCTGGGTATATGTCCGTTACAGCTTGTGTAATGTTTATGAGCGTCTGTATCTTATGGCTTCCCTAAATGGCTAGTTGATATTCAGAAACCTGTATCTGTGTTTTGAGGGTTAGGAAAAATAGAACACTAAATGACAATATGAGAAAGACGTATTGCTTCCAGATTTTGATGTGTGTGGGAAAATACTGTTGCATTGAAAATCTTGGTAACTTACTGTAACAAGTAGCCAATAGTTTATCAGAACCAACTTGGACAGACTAATAAATCTTTTCCACAGCATTCAGTTTTCTAACCTCTTGCTATTATACATTACATATTTTTTTCACTCGTATATTACTTAATTTACATTGATACTGGCTGTATGAAGCCCCCAAGTAAGTTATTTGTCCTTTCAGGCAGGTTACCATGATCCCTTTCAGTAAGATTTCTGGTACTAATTTCTGGGCAGTTCGTTCTTTGTATACGTTGCAAATGATAGACTTTTTCTGGGTCACCTTTGCAATGACCTGTGATAGTGGGTTTACTTCAAGTTGGATCCTTTATGAACTGTACATCTTGCACATAAGAAAACCTTGCATTCTACTTGGTTCACGCTTGTGAGACTACATGTGATTAAAGGTTTTATACACTATATATGTATTTACTAAATATAAAGCATTTATTCCTTTACTGCTGGAGAAAGGTAGCTAACACATGTACTTACGATTTGTTTGTGTTACATTAAAGTTGTAGATTTGTATATTTATGTTGTGTCTGTATTGACAAGACATTTATTTCTGTTTATTGCTTTTTGCTCCTTGAGCTATATATAATTATCTTTTTGTGCATTGATTTTTGTGTTGATTTGGTCAAAATTTGGATACATATGAGTCACTTTTAAAAACTAATTTTGTTGATAGATTTATATTGTAACCTTTTATAGTTTTTGAAATAAATACAGCCTGCTTTCCCTAGATGCATTCGTGCAGGAGGTATTCTACGTTTCCCTGTTACTCTCATGGGCTGAGGAACATCTGAATATAAGTGTTACTCAGATTCTCATATATTATATGGCTTTCACTCTACTGTTTTGTTGCAAGCTTATTTCCTAGTGGAGGTTTCCTAACTGAAGTAGTTATGATATCTGAAATTAGTCAGTTGAATAGCTGAGGATTTTGTTAATTCTTCATTTCCAAATTATTTGAAGTAGTTTAAAAGTGCCTTTTACAGATGGTGCAAATTGGAACAATTAGAATGTCGTGTTTTGAATTCTAGGGGTACTGACACAGACCTAAACAAACAAATACTCAGTTTATATTAAGATTCATATTAACATTTATTGGAAGCTTCCTTAGTGCAGGTGTTGTTCCAAGAGCTGGATTATTTTTATTTCATTAAACCTCACAGCAACCTTAAGAGATTGCTTTGTACACCGACTATGCTCGTTTTAAAGATGAGGATAATGACACATATGTTTGCTAGGTAACTCCCCAAAGATCACGAAGCTTCATCAGTGATGGAGCTGGATTCCAGTGAAGGCATTTTTCATATGTCCATGGTCTCAACCAGTGTTCCTTTTGCTAAGGCTGCCTACTACCTCTTTTGTTTTAACACAACAGGATTAAACACATTGTCATGTTTTTTTAGTCATTTTTTGGTTATGTGTAAGAAGAGTAGGTCAGATTTCTTGGTTATAAAGTAAATTCCACTGATGTAAACTAACCAGGTAAGTCATTTGATCTAAAAGTTAAGGGAGTAGAGAGACTGGTCTCTTAGTCCTTTTCCTTCTTGGAATGGAAAGAAAATCCCTGACTTCGGAGAGATACAAAATCGGGAGATGTATGGGACCTTAACTTTGTAATCGGACCTGAGAAAAATTAAATCTGCGAATAGTCTCGGTTTTTGTTTGTTTAGAATAGTCTTTTGCTCAAAATTGAAATCTGGGTGACTGGGGGAATGTTTTCGTTTGAAGTACTTAATCGCCGTATCTACAGATTCACACTTGGAGTTGACTTTATAATTGAAACAGTGGAACTGAACTTGATTTTGATTCATTGTACTTAGCATACTCAAAGAAATATATATGATTCTGCACAAGTTTGGAACTGTGACCGCATAGTTCATAAAAGAATCCTTATATCACTACCTTTTCTCTGCGGGATGGCACAGACCTACCTCATATCCATAATATTTTTAAACACAATTTAGTGTATAGTTTTTTGTATTTTCAAGCAAACTGGGATAATCCTCTAGGTGCTCTGGATTGTAGTTCTCAGTATTTAAGATTTATGCTTCTTTATCTTGGGTTCCATTTCATTAGTCATACTTTGAAAGTTTTTTGTCTGTTTAGATAGAGGGAAAAAGCCTTTAATCAGTTTCCGGAAGACATTACCCTAGTTCTGACCCCAGCTATTCCTTGGGTAATTAACTAGAGACTCTATGGTGAGTTTTGTCTAAGAATGTTGACAGAAGTAAATAGAAAGAAACAGGCTAAGTCAAGACTTGGAGCTAAGGAATATAAATACAGATTTACCCAGGGATCTCTGATTTTTCCCCCCCAAATGGGAGCATCTTACCAGTTTGAACAACAACAACAACAAAAAAGGAGTCAATTTCTCTTGGGGCGTTAAATTTTACTATTTGTTGTTAGCTTTTTGTTTCATATTTAGGAATCCATATTGTTTCTGATTGTGGTATAAAGTTGTAGAGCTGTTGTGTTACACATACCTTTCCATCTGTGTGCGCACCTGTTCTCAGTCTTGCACCCCCCCACATCTCTCACACTTAATCCTTTTTTAAAATTAACCTGTGATAAGAGATATGTAATTTATTTGTATTTCTTTGATTACTAGTGAGATTGGCACTTTCAGTATTTTATTGGATGTTTGTGTTTTCTTTAATTCCTTGCTCCTGTATCTTGTGGTCGCCCATCTAACATTCACTTCCACCCACGTTTTCTTTGGATAATGGGCTTGTCACACCCCCAGCTCTGGGTAGGGCTGGCCTGGTTACCTTTAACCATTGCTACTAACTGTCCCTCTTCTCCCACCCCCCAAAATAAGTGATTCAAGGATAGGCACCTGACCCAGCTCAGGCTGCTGAGATAAAAGAGGTTTCCTTAGGAATGGCTGAAAGAAGACACCTTCTTGGAAGATAGTGTGGTGTGAAGATTCACATTCGAACTTGCTGCAACTAGTTTTTCTAATACAAAAGGAGCCGGCCTCAGAGCTGTACCAAAAAAAAGTGAGAGGGAATCTAAATTGGAGCCCTGTTGCAATCTGGAACATTTGGATCAAGTTGGACCTGAAATCAGCCCTACTTATGGACCTTTTACTGATGTGAGCCAATAAATTCCATTTTTGTTTAAGCCAGTGTGAGTTGGATTTTCTTTTTTCTTGCAACCAAATGTATGCCACATGAGTATATATGTTCTTATTTTGTAAGGGCTCTCTGCACCAAGTTCAGTATGTTGATACTATTTGCATAGAGAAGAAAAAAAGCTATCACTTGAAAAGCTATTACTCTTAAATAACAATATTTTAGTGAGGTTACTTTCATATATTTCTTTATAAACATTCATATAAATGAGTTGAATTCACACATGTGATTTTAAGGACCTCTTGGTTTATAGGGTCTCCTGTTTTTTGGTTTAGTTTCCTTTGTTATGTGAATACTCAGCTCTTACCTCTCCTCCCTGAGCTAATCTGTTAAACAACCTGGAGTGTATCCCCTTTGCATTTCTCCATGCCTCCATAGTTGCCTCCAAAATCATATGCAATATGTATATATACATTGTTATACAACAAATAGCATCATCTGTGTATTCACCCTGTTTCCTTTCTTACTTTACCATAGATTATGAAAATCCCAGCAGACCAGTCGATACGCATCTAACATCTATTTCAGTGATTGTGCAATATTAATATTCCATGGTTTGGGGTATGGTTTACCAGGGTGTAACTACTGTTGTAGTGATGGGCACTCATATTGTTTCCATTTATCGCTTTTGCAGATGGTACTGCAATAAATATTCTGTGCACAGATCTTTTTGTTTTTGTGGGATATGTATCTAAGAGTTGGATCCATGGGTCAAACAAAATTGTATTTTTTAGTTTTGATACATGCTATAGATGGCTTTCCGAAAATGTGTAACAACATTTCCACCAGCATTCCCCATCAGCCACAGGAAGTGTTCTCAAATTTTAATTTTCGTTACCTAGTATTTGCAAGGTGTAACTTATTTTAGTTCACATTTTCTGTAGAGCATGTTTTTGTGTCTGTGGGACATTTGGATTTGCTCTTTTTTGAAATGATTATTCATATTCTTTGCCAGTTTTTCTGTCAGTTTTGGGAGTTTTATCTTCCATTAGCTCTTTGTGTAGTATAGCTATTAACCCATAAGTGTATGTCTTAAGCATTTTTTTTTTCTGACCTGTGTTGTTTTTTCGCTCTAATGATGCTGTGGTTTTTCATACAAATCATTATGATTATTATTGTATTTTATACCTTCTGGGTTCTCCAGCTCTCAGATCGTACATGCAGTCTCCTTAGCCTCTTCTGAGATCATGGTTTTCTTTTTTCTTTCTGAACCACTAAAAACTTGGAATTACTTTTGCTTATGTCATAAGATAGGGAGCCATCTTATTCTCCATATGGATATCCAGTGTCCCTGCACTATACATTAAATACATTTTATTTTCCCCACTGAGCTGAAATACCAGTTTTGTCCTAGATTAAATTCCCTTAAGTCCTGGAATCCTCTTTGGCCTATTCTAGGATCTCTTAACCTTGGAAGTTAGTGCATTTCAGTGCAATTGGTTTTCTTTAATCCTGTGCATATTGTTTCATGCTTTAAAAAACACTTAGGAGGGCTCTGCAGCTTTCATCAGACTGTCTCAGGGGCCTGGTGAAACAATAGTTTTAAAGTTAATGGCTCTATAATGTGTTTTTGGCTAGTAGGGTTAGCCTTTTCCCATTCTTTTTCAATTTGTTTTTTACATATGAGTCTTAAAGATCACTTTATCCTTTGCCCATTTTTCCTTTTTGTAGTTTATTTTTTTTAATAACGGAGTTTTTTTCTAAAATATGATATAGATACTAATCCTTTACTATTAATATATATTGCTGAAGTCTTCTCTCAAGTCATGATTTCTCTTTTGAATTTGTTTGAAATATTGCATAATTAAAATATTTTAAACCAGAAGTTTAGTCATATTCATCACTTTTAAAAACTGGGAATCTAATTGGAATGACATTTTTACTTGCCATTAGGAAACATAAGGATATCTTTATGTCTGTCCAGATTTTTTACCATTTTAAAAATTGATAGTTTTCTTTGCATAGGTCCTGAACTTTCTTAAAAGTTATTCTCAGGAATTCTTTTTTTCATTAGTGTGAATAGTGTTGGTTTTCTCATTTCAGAATCTGTGTAGTTGCTTTCTGTCTATCCAGGTGCCAAATCAGCTTGCTCCTTCGGTTTAAACTAGAGCTTCAATTTTTTTTTTTTTTTAAGTAAACTAACAATTATGTAATTTATTTTAAAATGTGTATTATCTAGAGGAAGCTGCAGGCATCTTGTTTTGATACTTTTTTGAGTCTGTGCCCTGACAAAGTGGGTAGAGAAAACCACCCATTTCACACCAGCTGTGAAGGTTTGCATACCCCAGCCTTCTGTAGAGGCCACTCCGGTGCTGCTCCTTGGCCAGCACTGCCCAGATCTCCTAGCTGTGTCCAGGCCATAGCTTTTCTTGGATTTCCCTGGGCCAAGCTTTCCCTGGGATCCACCATTTTGACTTTTTCTAATGTAGTAATAGTGAGACTGGGCTGTCATTTCTGTTGTTGATAACTTTGTGTTTTGGAAGATTCATAAAATTGGGAAGATTTTCCTATGTTTTTCTACATGCTGAAATACTTAATTTTAAAAAGGGAGATTTTCTGTTCATTGCAGGATTCCTAGAAGTCAGTATAGCAAACTGGTTAAGGGCGTGGCCACTTGACATCAGAGTATATTCATATTCCAGCTCAGTTATTTTACTGCTGTATGATCTTGGGCCAATTACTTAACCTTTTGGGGTCTCATTTTCTTCATACTGAAATTAGGATGGGGCACCTGGGTGGCTCAGTTAAGCATCCAACTCTTGATTTCTGCTTAAGTCATGATCTTGGGGTTGTGAGGTCAACCTTCACATTGGGCTGCACTGGGTGTAGAGTCTGCTTGGGATTCTCTCTCTCTTTGCCCCTCCCCCAGTGTGTGTGGGCTCTCAAAAAAAAAAAAAAAAAAAAAAGAAGAAGAAGAAAATGGGGTAATAGTCTCCACAACTATGTTGGGTTGTAAGCATTAAAGAATGCATTATGAAAGCATTAATGAATAAGGGAGTATAAAGCCTTTTTAAAATTCTTTTATTAACATACAATGTATTATTTGCTTCAAGGGTACAGGTCTGTGATTCATCAGTCCTACACAATTCACAACACTCACCATAGCACATACCCTCCCCAATGTCCATAACCCAACCATCCTATCCCCCTCTACTCCCCCCCTCCAACAATTCTCAGTTTCTTTACTGAGATTAAGAGTCTTATGGTCTCTCTCCCTCCCCGGTCCCATCTTGTTTCATTTTTTTCCCTCCCTACCCACCATGAACCCATTCCCTGCCTCTCAAATTCCTTATATAAGAGAGATCATATGATAATTGTCTTTCTCTAATTTACCTATTTTGCTTAGCATAATACCCTCTAGTTCCATCCACGTCGTTGCAAAATGGCAAGACGTCGTGTATTTTGGTAGCTGCATAGTATTCCATTGTGTGTGTGTGTATACCACATCTTTATCCATTCATTTGTGGATGGACATCTAGGTTCTTTCCATAGTTTGGCTATTGTGGGCATTGCTGCTCTAAACATTCAGGTGCACGTGCCCCTTCAGATCACTACATTTGTATCTTTAGGGTAAATACCCAGTAGTGCGATTGCTGAGTCATAGGATAGCTCTATTTTCAACTTTGTGAGGAACCTCCATGCTGTTTTACCAAGTGGCTGCATCTGCTTGTATTCCCACCAACAATGTAGGAGGGTTCCCCTTTCTCCGCATTCTCGCCAACACCTGTCCTTTCCTGACTTGTTAATTTTAGCCATTCTGACTGGTGTGAGGTGGTATCTCACTGAGGTTTTGATTTGTATTTCCCTGATGCCAAGTGATATTGAGTACTTTGTCATGTGTCTTGGCCATCTGAATGTCTTCTTTGCAGAAATAACTGTTGATGTCTTCTGCCCATTCCCTGATTAGATTATTTGTTCTTTGGGTGTTGAGTTTGATAAGTTCTTTATAGATTTTGGATACTAGCCCTTTATCTGATATATCATTTGCAAATGTCTTCTCCCATTCTGTCGTTTGTATTTTGGTTGTGTTGACTGTTTCCTTTGCTGTGCAAAAGCTTTTGATCTCAATGAAGTCCCAGTAGTTCATTTTTGCCCTAGCTTCCCTTGCCTTTGGTGATGTTTCTAGGAAGAAGTTGCTGTGGCTAAGGTCAAAAAGGTTGCTGCCTGTGTTCTCTTCAAGGATTTTGATGGATTCCTGCCTCATATTGAGGTCTTTCATCCATTTGGAGTCTCTTTTTGTGTGTGGTGTAAGGAAATGGTCCATTTTCATTCTTCAGCATGTGGCTGTCCAATTTTCCCAAGACCATTTATTGAAGAGACTGTCGTTTTTCCATTGGACATTCTTTTCTGCTTTATCAAAGATTAGTTGACCATAGAGTTGAGGGTCCATTTCTGGACTCTCTCTTATGTCCCATTGATCTGTCTGTTTTTGTGCCAGTACCATACTGTCTTGATGATGACAGCTTTGTCATAGAGCTTGAAGTCTGGAATTGTGATGCTGCCAACTTTGGTTTTCTTCTTCAACCTTCCTCTGGCCATTCGGGGTCTTTTCTGGTTCCATATAAATTTTAGGATTATTTGGTCAATTTCTTTGAAAAAAAAATTGATGATGTTTTGATAGGAATTGCATTTGTTTTAGGTAGCATAGACATTTTCACAGTATTTGTTATTCCAATCCATGAGCATGAGACATTTTTCCATTTCTTTGGGTCTTCCTCAATTTAATTCATGGGTACTTTATAATTTTCTGAGTACAGATATTTTGCCTCTTTGGTTAGGTTTATTCCTAGGTATCTTATGGTTTTGGGTGCAAGTGTCACTGGGATCAACTCCTTAATTTCTCTTTCTTCTTCTTGTTGCTGGTGAATAGAAATGCTACTGATTTCTGTGCATTGATTTTATATCCTGACACTTTACTAAATTCCTGTATGAGTTCTAGCAGTTTTGGAGTGGAGTCTTTTGGGTTTCCCACATAAAATATCATATCATCTGCAAAGAATGAGAGTTTGACTTCTTCTTTGCTGATTTGGATGCCTTAATTTCTTTTTGTTGTCTGATTGCTGAGGCTAGGACTTCTAGTACTATGTTGAATAACAGTGGTGATAGTGGACAGCCCTGCCATGTTCTTGACCTTAGGGGAAAAGCTCTCAGTTTTTCCCCATTGAGAATGATATTCGTAGATGGCTTTTATGATATTGACATATGTACCGTCTAACTCTACACTGTGAAGAGTTTTGATCAAGAAAGGATGCTGTACTTTGTCAAATGGTTTTTCTGCACCTATTGAGAGTATCATATGATTCTTGTTCTTTCTTTTATTAATGTATTGTGTCACACTGATTGATTTGCGGATGTTGAACCACGCTTGCAGCCCAGGAATAAATCCCACTTGGTTGTGGTGAATAATCCTTTTAATGTACTGTTGGATCCTATTGGCTAGTATTTTGGTGAGAATTTTCACATCTGTGTTCATCAAGGATATTGGTCTATAATTCTCTTTTTTGATGGGATCCTTGTCTGGTTTTGGGATCAAGGTAATGCTGGCCTCATAAAATGAGTTTGGAAGTTTTCCTTCCATTTGTGTTTTTTGGAACAGTTTCAGGAGAATAGGAATTAATTCTTCTTTAAATGTTTGGTAGAATTCCCCTGGGAAGCCATCTGGCCCTAGGCTCTTGTTTGTTGGGAGATTTTTGATGACAGCTTCAATGTCCTTCGTGGTTATGGGTCTGTTCAGATTTTCTATTTCTTCCTGGTTCAGTTGTGGTAGTTTATATGTCTCTAGGAATGCATCCATTTCTTCCAGATTGTCAAATTTCCTGGTGTGTAGTTGCTCATAATGTGTTCTTATAGTTGTTTGTATTCCTCTGGTGTTAGTTGTGATCTCTTTCATTCATGATTGTATTAATCTGGGTCCTTTCTCTTTTCTTTTTGATAACTCTGGCCATGGCTTTATCAATCCTATTAATTCTTTCAAAGAACCAGCTCGTAGTTTCGTTGATTTGTTCTAGCATTCTTTAGGTTTCTATTTCATTGCTTTCTTCTCTGATTTTTATTATTTCTCTTCTCCTGCTGGGTTTAGGCTTTCTTTGCTGTCCTTTCTCCAGCTCCTTTAGGTGTAGGGTTAGGTTGTGTACTGGAGATCTTATTTCTTGAGGAAAGGCTTGTATAACTATATACTTCCTCTCAAGACCACCTTTGCCGTGTCCCAAAGATTTTGAACAGTTGTGCTTTCGTTTTCATTTGTTTCTATGGATTTTTTTAAACTCTTCTTTAATTTCCTGGTTGACCCATTTATTCTTTAGTGGGATGCTCTTTAGCCTCCATGTATTTGAGTTCTTTCAAACTTTCCTCTTGTGGTTGAGTTCTAGTTTCAAGACATTGTGGTCTGAAAACATACAGGGAATGATCCCATTCTTTTGGTACCACTTGAGACCTAATTTGTGACCCAGGATGTGATCTATTCTGGAAAATGTTCCATGTGCACTAGAGAAGAATGTGTATTCTGTTGCTTTGGGATGGAATGTTCTGAATAGATCTGTGATGTCCATTTGGTCCAGTGTGTCACTTAAAGCCTTTATTTCCTTGTTCTTTTCCTAGATGATCTGTCCATTTCAGTGAGGGTGGGTGTTAAAGTCCCCTACTATTGTATAATTATTGATATGTTTCTTTGATTTTGTTATCAATTGGTTTATATAATTGGGTGCTTCCTTGTTAGGGGCATAGATATTTAAAATTGTTAGATCTTCTTGTCAGACAGACCCTTTAAGTATGATATAGTGCCCTTCCTCATCTCTTATTAGTCTTTGGCTTAAAACCTAATTTATCGGGGCACCTGGGTGGCTTAGTGGGTTAGGGCCTCTGCCTTTGGCTCAGGTCATGATCCCAGGGTCCTGGGATCGAGCCCCGCATCAGGCTCTCTGTTCAGCAGGGAGCCTGCTTCCCCTCCTTCTCTCTCTGCCTGCCTCTCTGCCTACTTGTGATCTCTGTCTGTCAAATAAGAAAATAAAAATATAAAACAAAAACAAAAACAAAAAAACCTAATTTATCTGATGTAAGGATTGCCACCCCAGCCTCCATTTTTTATTGTACCTCATTAATAGCTTTTTTTATTTTGGCCTGGTTTGATTTTGGTTTTTTTGTTTCTCCAAAGATGGATTTATTTCTCCAGAAAGGGATTCTCTAGTATCTTCCATGCTTTTTTGAGCCCAGCTAGCACCTTGATAACCATCATTCTGAACTCTAGATCTGACATCTTATTAATATTTGTATTGATTAGATCCCTAGCCACTGGTCCTGCCTTTTTTTTTTTAATTTTTTTGAGGTGATTGTTTCTGCCTTGTCATTTTATCCAGATAAGAATAGATGAATGAGAGAACAAAATACTAAAAGGGTAGCAACAACCACAGAAGTATATACACTATCCAACCTGGAAGAGACCTGAAACTGGGCAGAGAAGGAAGAAGGAACAAAAAAATAACGTAATATTTATATTATAAAACACACACACACAAATAAGGGTAAACAGGATGAAGGGATGGAATATAACTGTAAAGATGAAAATTTAAAAAGATTCAGAAGAAGGAATTGCTAAGTTGGTTGAAAAAAAAAAAAAAGTGGGACCCCTGGGTGGCTCAGTTGGTTGAGCGGCTGCCTTCGGCTCAGCTCATGATCCTAATGTCCTGGGATCGAGTCCCACATTGGGCTCCATGCTTGGCAGGGAGCCTGCTTCTCTGTCTCTGCCTGCCACTCTGTGTGTGCTCAGTCTCTCTTTCTGACAAATAGATAAACTCTTTAAAAAAAAAAAAAAAAAAAAAGCAAAGAGTGTGATCAGGCTGGAAACTAGAACAAAGCCATGCACTAGACTTAGGGTATATTTTGATGTATTAGAAGAAACTGTATCTCAAAATTTTAAAGAAAAACCTATATGTATACAAAAAATAAGGTTAAATACAATGAAAGGATAGAATATGACTATAATCATGAAAATTTAAAAAGATTTTTTAAAAAGGTGTTGATAAGATAAAATAGTTAAGAAAAGGTTAAAATAGGAATGAGGGGAAATTTAAAAAATTGAATAAGAAATAAAAAAATTTAAAAAGTTTAACTTTGAAAGACAAGAGTCACAGGGCAAAAAGCCATGAATTCTATGTGTTGCTTTCCCCTAACTCTCATTGATTGGTGAATTTGGGCTCAGCTGGATGTTCTTGCTGATGTTCTCCGGGCCTATTGCCCTGATTGTCAAATGTCTTTGCCTGAGGTGGAATAGACCCGCCCTTGCCAGGGGCCAGGCTAAGTAATCTGCGCAGTTTTGGTCTTGTAGCTTTTGTTCCCTGAGCGCTTTCTGTAGAATCTGGAGGACGGGAATGAAGATGGCGGCCTCCTAGTCTCCGGCCAGAGGAGCCGAGGGCTCAGGGCCCCACTCCTCAGTGCGCCCTCAGAGATAAGCGCTCAATCACTCCCGTCTCACTGGTCTCTGGCTGTGCTCCGAGCTCCCCCAGCCTGTGACCAAGCATTTCCTTGGTCACATTTCCCAGCCGCAGACCAAGCATTCTGCAGCGTGGCCCCATTTGGAGTCTCCAAACCCGGCCCCTTGCTGCCACATGCTCCTGCTGTCCTGGAAGAGGAAGGAAGGTGAGTCTCCCCGGATCTGCCACTTGCGGGGTCCCTGCTCGAAGTGCAGGCTGGACTGTGCCTCGGATCCTGATTTAAGGTAAGCCCAAGCTGAGAGCCCCTCCTTGGCTCTGTCTCTGCTGCTGGCTTCCCCGCTCCGATACTTGGGAGCTCTGCCACACTCAGACACCCCTGGTCTTTCTGTGACCCCACAGGACCTGAGACCACACTGTCCCTGCGAGGGCTCCACCCCCTGCTTAGCCTCCGGAGCGAAGTCTCTCAGTGGAGCAGACTCTAAAAGTTCCGATGTTGTGCTCTGCTGCTCCACCGCTTCCCAGGAGCCATCTCCTCCCCCCAGAGTCTCTCTTCCCGACTTCTCAAATTCTCTTCTCTGCATGTCCTATGTTCCAGAAAGAGGTCGCTTTTCTGTTTCTAGAATTGCTGCTCTTCTTCTCTTTGGTCTCCCGTTGAGTGTGTAGGTGCTCAGAATGGTTTGATAACTATCTAGCTGAACTCCTGGGACCGATGATATGAGGGCTCCTCCTCTGCCATCTTGCTCCTCCCCCCGGGAGCATAAAGCTTGGCCCAGTGTGGTTCAATAAGTCTTAGCTCCTCCTATAGCATATCCTGGTTATTAGCTGCCTCAGTTTTTCTATTGTTCCTTAAATCAGTTTTTTTATATTTCCCAGAGAGAAAACAATACATTTTTTTCTTTTGAGGGTTAAAAAATTTTTGGAACAAAATTGGACATACTCATGTGAAAATTATTTTTCTGAAATTACAGTTTCTCATTCATGTGTATTTTCCTTTTTTGTTTTGCAAGCATTTTGTCTATGGTCTTTTTTTTTTTTTTTTTAAGATTTCATTTATTTATTTGAGAGAGAGCAATAGGGAGCAAGATCACAGAGGGAGAGAGAGAAGCAGACTCACCGCTGAGCAGAGAGCCTGATGCAGGGCTCCATCCCAGGACCCTGGGATCATGACCTGAGCTAACGGCAGACACGTAATTCACTGAGCCACCCAGGTGCTCCTCTGTGGTCTTTTAAAACTGGCAAAACAGTAGTCTACGACAGTGAATGGGAAATAAATGATATAATGATTTCTAGGTAGAGTAGATAAATGCAGGTAAGGTACTTACTGGACTGCCAGGTTCTTCTATTGCCAATGCCTATCGAGGCCTTCTATTGACATGCCTCCCCTCAGGCTACACGACATTGCATGTGTCTACATACATCGCAGGAGCTCCAAGCATTCAACTTGCCATGCCTCCTGCCACAAGACATTTGTTCTTTTTAGCTTCATGTTCCTTTAGCCATAATTTCCTCACTAGGAATTTTAAGCTGGTTAAATATTCCCACATGTCACACTCATACCACCTATTTTAGGTTAAACACAACTGACATCCAAGTTTTCTGTAACGCAACACGAATAAATCTTGTACCAGATAACCATGTACATTTATAAACTTCTCTGTTGACACTTACCTCTTGCACAGTTCACTTCACAATAATGGAAATATGATTAAATCACTCTTACAAGGGGCGCCTGGGTGGCTCAGTGGGTTAAAGCCTCTGCTTTCGGCTCAGGTCATGATCCCAGGGTCCTGGGATCGAGCCCCACGTCGGGCTCTCTGCTCCTCGGAGAGCCTGCTTCCTCCTCTCTCTCCCTGCCTGCCTCTCTTGCCTACTTGTAATCTCTGTCTGTCAAATAAATAAATAAAATCTTAAAAAAAAATCACTCTTACAAAATGGTTGGAGTTACAATACCAATAGAATTACCAGTCAGAAAACGGCTAGGAGAGAGTAGAGCTTCATTAGCATTCTTTTTGTCCTTAGGTGTCATTTCACCATGGACATACAATCAAGTGTTCACATTACTTGAATACTTTCCTCTATGGTTTTAGGGATTAGGTTTATTATCTATTTGATACAAGTTCCTTTGCTCCTATTTATATTCAATTTTAGGGCTTTCTTTTTCATCCTTCTTTTGATTTTTTCCTATTCCTATGGATGCCATCCTGATCTCATGCCCTCACCATATGCAGTCATTATCACTAAGTTCTGATTTATTCCTCCAGTGTTTCTTTTAATACTCTATGCAGTATTCTTTTCCCCCCATTTCTTTTTTTTTTTAATGATTTTATTTATTTATCTGACAGAGAGAAATCACAAGTAGGCAGAGAGGCAGGCAGAGAGAGAGGGGGAAGCAGGCTCCTTGCTGAGCAAAGAACCCAATGTGGGGCTTGACCCCAGGACCCCAAGATCATGACCCGAGCTGAAGGCAGAGGCTTAACCCATTGAGCCACCCAGGCACACCCCCCATTTCTTATAGAAAAGGTAGCATACAACATACACTCTTTTGAATCTTCCTTTTTAACCTAACAACGTAACCTGAAAAAATCTTTCTACATATCATTGGTCCATGGAACTCTTCCTCATTCTCTCTCTTTTTTTTAAATTAATTAATTATTTCTTTATTTGACAGACAGAGATCACAAGGAGGCAGAGAGGCAGGCAGAGAGAGGTGGGGGGAAGCAGGCTCCTTGCTGAGCAGAGAGCCGGATGCGGGGCTCAATCCCATGATCCTGGGATCATGACCTGAGCTGAAGGCAGAGGCTTTAACCCACTGAGCCACCCAGGCGCCCCTCCCTCTCTTTTTTTTAATGGTTGCCAGTACTCTGTTACAGACTGCACAGCTTGTTCAACCCGTGCCCCATGAATGGACAGTGAAAAACTATGTGTTTCATTTCTCTGGGTAGCTTCCTAAGTCAATTCTTAAAATGCTTATTGAAGTATATTTTACATAATATGAAAAGCACTCATTTTAGGATCACATTTTGATGAGTTTTAATAGATACATACACTTGTATAATCACTATCACAATAAAGATACGGAACATGCATATTACCAAAAGGTCCTCTTGTATATAATGTCTGGTTCCCTTCTTCTTCCCACTTCCACCATACCCAATGCTGCTTGGGGCTTTCTCTGTGGACCCCAGGCGGATGGGCTCTGGCCTCTCACAGTCTATACCTGGATATTCTAGACTTCCTTTTCCTCTCCTTTTATCCATTAAAGGCATCCAGCTTTTCTCCATTTTGCGTAGATCTGCAGAAATGTGGTGATGTACTTCACTGACTTCAGTATTAAGATTTATTCTTTAATTCCTTTATTTTTAAGATGTTCTTGAGAGGGCACAGAAACATGTGCTTGTATGTGTATCTCCTAAGCTAGAGCAGTCATTGGTCTTTTAACTAGTGAGGTCAACAAGAAATTGTTGACAGGAAAATAAAAAGGTAGAATCAAGAGGTGGGCATATAAAGGTAAGTGAGCTAGAAAGATAGGCAACGTCAGAGAAATTCTTGACTGAGGTTTGGGGAGTAAATCAAGATTATAATCGTGTGTGGGCACCTAAGGGAGTGGAAGAGTAGATAGTTGGAGGTGGGGAGGCCACGATGCTGGATGGATCATGCATTTTTTTCAGTCAATAGATAAACAGTTTAATCTATTTCTAGATTTGATTCTGTTCCAATGATATAGTGCTATGCCAAAGTCAACCATTTATATTTACAGAATATAAATCAAGTTCTCCCTCTCACTGCTTTTTATAACAACTTATTTTGCCAATCATTTTATCCAGGTATAAAATAAAATCTTTTGGAATTCTGACGTGAGCTGTATTAAATAGATGTATTAATTTGTAGACTCACATTTTAAAAAGTCTTCCTACCCAGACACATGGCATATCTTTCCATTGTTTCAGTTCTTATTTTATACCCTTCAGTATTAATTTTAGAATCTGCTTCATATATATCCTTTAGCTACATTTGTTAATATATTGCTGGGCAGGGGTGCTTGGGTAGATCAGTTGGTTAAGTGGCTGCCTTTGGCTTGGGTCATGATCCCAGAGTCCTGGGATCGAGCCCCACATCAGGCTTCCTGCTAATTAGGGAGCCTGCTTCTCCCTCTGCCTCTGCTACTCCCCCTGTTTGTGCTTTCTGTCAAATAAATAAAGGAGATCTTCAAAAAACTTTAAAAAAATATATTCCTGGGCATTTCATCATTTTATTGTTACTACAGTGTACCAAGTATTTTTAATATTTTTCATTTTTCATTAATTGTTCTCAGTAATGAATAAAAATCAGTGCATGTATTTCTTATAAATAGCATCTTACCAAATTTTGCTATTAATATTCATCTCTTTAGTGTATTTCTAGATTCATAATTATATGTGTGAGTAAAGATAATTTTGTTACTGATTTTATGGCAATAGCTTTACTGTTTTGCCTTTTAATGTACTATTTGCTTTTTTACTTCAAGAAACAGTCTTTCTATTTTAGAATGTTGATGCGGCTTCATTCTTTTAATATTTTACCTCAATCTTATTTGGAATGGCAGCTGAATTTTTTTTCAAATTCTTTTTTTTTTTAACCACCTAGTAAGTAAATTTTTTTGTTGTTGCTTGGTTTAATATAATGAATTATGTTGAAGATTTCCTCTTGCAAAACCATCTTTATAGTCTTGGAATATGTATTACTTGTCAGAAGTGTTTTGTTAAAAAATATTCTACTGGATTCAACTTATATGTTTACTTATAACTTTTCCATCTGTAAGCGACATGAAGACATGGACAATGCTTGTGAATTTATCTGTCTTTAGAAAACTGAAAAGGGCAGTTCATAGATTCAACTAAGCTTCTCTCCTCTGCCCTGGAGACCTCTAGGTATCCCGTTGTGTTTTATGGAAATGTATTCAGGGAGCACAACTCCATGGCCATCCAGGGAAACCCTCTATAGAAAAGTGACTCATAGTAGATCATTTTACTCTAATTTTCAAGTTAATTTCTAATTAAGATCTCTTAATTCCTTCTGTATTTGGGGGTATACCTTGTTTCTTATTCTTATTTCTTATTCTTAATTGTCTATTTACTTCCTTTTTCTCTCTTGGTCAGACTTAGGTATTTATTTTATTTGTATTTTCAAAGAACAAGAATTTATTTTTATTTTCTATTTTAAAATTTCATTCTTTTTTTTTTTTCACTTTTTTTTAAAAAATTTATTTATTTGTCAGAGAGAGAGGGAGAGAGAGCGAGCACGCACAGGCAGACAGAGTGGCAGGTAGAGGCAGAGGGAGAAGCAGGCTCCCTGCAGAAAAGGAGCCCGATGCGGGACTCGATCCCAGGACGCTGGGATCATGACCTGAGCCGAAGGCAGCTGCTTAACCAACTGAGCCACCCAGGCGTCCCCATCATTCTTTTTTTCCGTACACTTTTTGTTTTAGAATAATTATAGATTTGCAAGTAGTTGTAACGATAGTGCAGACGCGTCCCTTGTACCCTTCACCTAGTTCCCCCAGTGGTTATATCTCACGTAACTATGGTACAATATCAAAAGCAGGAGATTTACATCGGTTAAATGCATGTGTATATATTTCTATGTTACATTATCATGTGAGAATTGATGTAGCCACCATATCGAAGATGTGGACAATTCTATCCTACAAAGATCTCTCTTGTTCTATCCCGTTATGTCATAGTTGACCCCTTTCCCCCACCACCCCTGACCCCTTGCAACCAGTACTTTGTTCTCCATCTACAGAATTTTGTCTTTACAAGAATGTTACATAAATGGACTCATATCGTATGTGACCTTTTAAGATTAGCTTTTTTTTTTTTTCATTCTGCACAGGCCCTTCATCTATGTGAGTTGCTGTAGGTATCAGCAGTTCTTTCATTTTTCCTGCTGAGTAGTAATAGTATTCATGAACACAGCTTGTCTATTAACCTGTTGTAGGGCATTTTAATCGTTTGCAGTTTCAGGCTATGTTGCCGCGAACAATGGTTTACGCTGTGTGGACGGAAGTGTCAAAGAGTGTGTGGGTGCTTCGTCGTCCTTGATTCATAATTCTCCGTGGCTCTGTTTTGTTATAATATTTAAAGCTGTTCTTTAGTTGCATACTGATTTTATTGGCAATCTCTAAGTAATAGAAACATGTAAGCTCTTTTCTCCTGTGGATGGTTTATTTTGATATCAAGTATTCTTTTTATTTGTAATACTAGTTTTAATTATGTCTTTGGGTAAGAGCTAGTTCAAGGAGTGTGACTTGATTTCATATTTAAGGACTCTTTTCTTTCTTTCCCTGGAGGTTATTTTTTCATCTTCTTGTAAACTTCTAGTTTACAGTTCAATTATGGTTAGAGAATATAGAAATATTCTCTATATCTAAATATAGAATGTACAAATCTCTCTTACTGTTTGGAATTCATTAGGGTTTTCTTGATGACCAAGAATCTGACTTATTTTTTCTGGTTGGTTTATATTTTATTATTACTATTTTAAACTTGCAGTTGGATAGACCAAGGCAGCCAAGGGCAAGAGCAGTTAGGTCATCTGGCATGCTGCAATGATGCACTCTGTTGGGTTGTTCAGTTTGGGGCACCTGAAGTTTTTCTAAGTAGAGAAGAGCTGTCCTAGGAAGAGGGACCAAAAGGTGCTTAGTACTCAAGTCAGGGAAGATGGAGACCAAGAAGAAACATAATTGCAGAGAGAAAAAACACTACAATTTACTCTCATAGATGCTAACTCCTGTGCTTGGCTTTCAGTTGTACTAATCATTAGGCCTTTAATTGTGTTCACCACGCTGTACTGTATGGAATACATTATGTCAAAACACGTGTATTAAAGATGTTTATAGGAGCACTAGAAAAACAAATCATTACACTCTTAAAATCCAGTGAGTAGGTGTGAAAATTTTTATTTTACAGAGAAGGGAATGGAAATTCAGATTAAGTAACTTCCAAGGTCACAAAGCTAATAAGAGAGTTGGGATTTTAATTGATTTTTAAAAATATTTCATGGATATAAGATATTTGGAATAATTTATAGAAAACAAAGTTTTACACATATGCTTCTATTAAGTAAGATGTGTATCACTCACATCTTCTATGGCATTGCTATTATTTTGTCTATTTGAGCTGTCAAATTCTGAGAGTTGTATTACGTATATTATCATGATGGATGGTTTTAGCAAGTTCCTATAACTAACTCTAGACGTTTTAGCTTTATGCTCAGTTCATAAGGAAATACAATGTATATAATCTTTATGATTCTATCTTTTATCCTTGTGTAATACTCCCTTTTTGTCCTGTTTAGTTAGTTGAGGTCTTGAGTTTTGGCGAGTTTGATTTGATTCTTATATGTTTAGTTCATTATTTTTTTTCATCTTCATAATAAAGAATCTAGATCATGTATTTATGTTACAAAGAATAATATGAATGCATGTTCAAGTCCTACTAGTTGTGTGTGTGGGAGTATAAATTAATTTTGGAAATTCCAATTTCCTTGGTGATAAAATCAAAAGCAGGAATTTACCTTTAGATTTTTGCTTCCAAGTTTGGAAAAACTTGAATAACATGCAAAATACAGGAATTCAGATTTGTTTTCAAACGGGTTTCAGGTCTAAATGAGCTCAAAAGTATACGGGATTAGGAGCGAGGTCAGAGACAGGTGAACAATATTATAAAAATCTTACTTTTATATACAAATTTAATGGAGAAAAGGAAGTGGTTAAAACACTCAAAGGGAAGGTCATAAAAATTCTGAAACTTAGTTCCAAATAATTAAGATGTAACTATTGGAAATACCATTTCAGTCTCCACAGATTAATGTAATTTCTATAAATTATATCTTAGATGTGTCAATTAAATAGGAATACTTTCACAATGTATATGTATACCAACTCATCATGATGTATGCTTTAAATATCTTTATTAGCCAATTACACCTCAATAAAATGGAGTAAAAAACTTCTTTTTTTTTCAAGAATGGGTCTTGACTTATAAAGGATAAATATTACTGTTCCTAGGTTAGTATTTGAAAACAAAGTTGAAATAAATGCAGTAGATTCGAAAGCTATATTGAATTCTGGATTCTTTTTGCTTTTAAAAGAAAGCCAATCTCGGGACGCCTGGGTGGCTCAGTTGGTTAAGCAGCTGCCTTTGCCTCAAGTCATGATCCCAGCGTCCTGGGTTCGAGTCCCACATCGGGCTCCTTGCTCGGCAGGGAGCCTGCTTCTCCCTCTGCCTCTGCCTGCCACTCTGTCTGCCTGTGCTCGCTCGTTCTCTCTCCCTCTCTCTCTGACAAATAAATAAATTTTTAAAAAATTTAAAAAAAAAGAAAGCCAATCTTATATTTTGGATGGGTAGAGAAATTTCCATCCACATAGCATCAAATGTTTTGATAAACATGGGGATGAGGAAGATAACAGTTGCTGGATTTAAAAAAACATGGCAATTCCTGTGTAAACCAGTTTTAATTTTCTCACGAATATTTTAATTTTTTTATTTAAAAATTTTTTAAGAAATATTTTTAATTGCCTATAACCCAGGACAAGACAGACAAGTTCCCTACATTCATGGAATTTATATTCTTATGGGACAAGACAAACAATTAAAAAA
This sequence comes from Mellivora capensis, assembly GCA_004024625.1. NCBI lineage: Eukaryota > Metazoa > Chordata > Mammalia > Carnivora > Mustelidae > Mellivora > Mellivora capensis. The sequence goes on from PISX010006364.1 coordinate 30,660, forward strand.
GTACATTTGGGCTTTGACATCACTTTTTTCTTTATCAAAATCCACACTATTGCATGTTCTCCTGCAAAAAAGGACACATTGTTTGCCACATGCCACTAAAACATGAAAGTTTCTTGGAAATGAATTTATTATTGTATGTTAACTCTTGAGCCTGACCATTTCTATGGGTAGGATTGCATGGCTTGAGATAAAACCCAAAATTGGAGAGACAGAATACAAAAAATAAGGAAAGATTGCAGATTTTCAGTGAGGATGTTGCAGGAAGGGTAGACATGGAGGACCAAGATCATTTTGACTTTGCTGTTCTCTAAATTTTGAAACTGAGCTACTAAGATTTGTAAAGTGTGTGTTCAGGGCAAAATTGTAGCCTGCCATGTCAGACACTTTTTCTGCACAGTCCTGTTTGAAGAACAGAATTTGATGATACATGTAAATCCAAGTAACAATAAAGCGAGACTCAGTATTTTATTCCTTTCATATGTATACACTATGTAACTATGGCCATCAAAATTTGAATCAGTTATTTTGTTTAAAAAATTTTTTTAAAGTTTTATTTGAGAGAGTAGGAGTGGGGGGAGGGTCAGAGAGAGAGAGGGAAAGGGACAAGCAGATTCCCCGCTGAGCAGGGAGCCCATCAATGGGGCTGGATCCCAGGACCCCAAGACCATGACCTGAGCTGAAGTCAGACTCCTAACCACCTGAACCACCCAGGTGCCCGGAACCAGTTACCTTTTTTTTTAAATTTTTTTTTTAGATTTTATTTATTTATTTGACAGAGATCACAAGTAGGCAGAGAGGCAGGCCAGGAGAGAGAGGAGGAAGCAGGCTCTCCACGGAGCAGAGAGCCCGATGTGGGGCTCGATCCCAGGACCCTGAGATCATGACCTGAGCCGAAGGCAGAGGCTTTAACCCACTGAGCCACCCAGGCGCCCCAACCAGTTACTTTTAAAGAAAGATTACTTATCAAGAAGAATGGACATTTTCTATAAGAAATGTTTTTGGTTGCTTTTTTAGGAAAGAGCTCATTAAAAGAGGAGAGGCGATACACAAATGTGTGACGGCAGCATCAAGATCTCTAAATGAGATCTTCCAGTTGTCCATGAGGTGGCAGCAGCCCTTCAGTTATCTGAGAAATCCTGCAGTGCTGGTCACCTTAAAACCCTTAGGAGGCTCTAACTGTCCAACTGAGAATGTTTACAGGTTGCGCTTTTTTGTTGTTGCCAGATTTCTTCTCTTGTCCTTTCTTTGCTCTGTCTCTCTTCCTCATTCTTGCTTTTTTTTTTTTTTTTTTTTTGGCAAAGTTCAGCCATGGATCACCTTTTTATTAGCTCTGAGCCTTCCTCTTCTGAAATGGCCTAGTTATGGGGAAATCAACAGGCAGACTTCACAACAGTCCTCAGGGCCAAATTACATACAGTTCAGCATCCACAGAGGTTGACTTGGCTGGAGACTGAGAAAATGGAACCATAATTGACCTTGCATTTTAGAGGAGAGGATTGCTTCCTTCCAGGGATATGCGTTTATCTTCTTAAAGAGAAGTTTCTGAGGATTGGATAGAGGCATTACAGATAAAATGTGGATGCCATCGTTGTTTTGTTAAACAGTTAAAGGCTTTAAAATGATTTATTTACTTTTATATTTTTTGCTTTAAAATCATTTTAGAGATTAAAATTTAGATTATATTAGTCTTTTTGTGAGGAAGGAACTGTTTTCTGGAAACACTCAGTTAAAATAAAGGATTTAAAATTGCACTTCATTTTCCACCAAACTTTTAAAACTAAATTGTTCGATGATTTTGACTACAGTATATTGAATACATTTAATTCTAATAGGCTTCCTTCCCCAAATGTTTCAAATTATGAGACAATTCTGTCATTGTATTCTTCATCAGAATCTGGCACTACCTCTCTTTCTCTGCTTACTTTGCTTAAATGACACTATTTCTGGCCCGAGTAATGACAGACGTGCTTGATATAAATATGCGTTCATAATGGTAGTCATTTTTAGATGCTTTAAGAAGTCTTTTTTCCATTAATGTTCTTGATCAACTTGCCACTTGCAAGGTGTTGGTTTTATTGATGACGTCTACATTTTTATCAGTAACATTTCTACTTAATTTTTGCTTTTATATTAACTCTTCCCTCTACTTTTAAGAAGTAGGCTTTGTTTTTTTAGCAATTGTAAGTTCAGAGCAAAATTGAGTCAAAGAACAGGGTGCCCATACAGGCCCTGCCTGTCCTGCGTGTACACAGCCTCCCCCACTAGCAACATCCCACACCAGCTGTTTTCCCATTATTGATTTCTTCTTCTTTTTTTTTAAGATTTTATTTATTTATTTGACAAAGAGCATGAGTGAGCACAAGCAGGAGGAGCAGCAGAGGGAGAAGGAGAAGTGGGCTCCTGGCTGAGCAGAGAGGACATGGGGCTCGGTCCCAGGACCCTGGGATCACAGCCTGAGCTGAAGGCAGATGCTTAGCTGACTGAGCCACCCAGGTGCCCCTTCCTATTATTAATTTCCAGATTAATACCGTTGTCATCTGAAAGCATATATGATTTCTATTCTCTCAGATTTGTTATGGTCTCTTTTTGTGGCTCAGAATATCTACGTTGGTGAATGTTCCACATAAGTTTGAGGAGAATATATGTATTTCGTTGTTGGGCGAAGTGGTCTGTAGTCAGTTATAACCAGCTGATTGATGGTTCTGTTGATTTCAGCTGTGTTTTTTGTGTTCTGCCTGCTGATCTATTTCCGATGCAGGGATGCCGAGAGCTCCGACTGTGATTGTGAATTCATCTATTTCTCCTTGCAAATTGACCAGTTTTTGGCTTATGCATTTCAATGTTGTGTTGTCAGGTACATACACATTAAGAATTGTAATGTCTTCTTAAAGGACTGACTCCCCTGTTATTATTTAATATCCCTATTTATCCTTAATAACTTTTCTTACTCTGGGAAGACTGATCTGTCTGAAATTAATAAAGCTACTCCCATTTTTAAAATTAGTGTTAGCTATGTCTCTCTTTTTTAAAGATTTTATTTTTAAGCAATCTCTACACCTAACATGGGGCTCAAATTCAACCCCAAGATCAAGAGTCACGTGTTCTACTAAGTCAGCAGGCAGCTCCGTGTCCTTACTTTTAAAGAGGGTCACTTGTCGACAACACAAAGTTGGGTTTTGTTTTTGATCCACTCTGACAACTTTGTGTAGTACATTTAGATTAGTGGCATTCAAAGAAATTCTTGATACAGTTTAATGTCTTTATATTTGTACTGTTTTCTATCTGTTGCCCTGGCTCTTGGGTCTTACTTTCCTTTCACTCTTTTTTTCTGCCTTTTGTGGGCTTAATTGAACATTTTATATGATTCCATTTTCTCTCCTTTCTTAGCCTTTCAATTATACTTCTTTTAAAGATTATTTTATTTTAAATTCCAGTCTAATTAATATACAGTGTCATGTTAGTTTACAACATGACAATGTTGTTACAGTATAGTGATTCAGCAGTGCTATACATTACTCAGTGTTCCTCATAAATGTACTCTTTGTTGTTGTTGTTACCGTTTTTAGGTGAGCTCTGTGCCCAACACTGGGCTCAAACTCATAACCGCGAGATCAAGAGTCACATGCTCTACCGACTGCCCTACTTATGCTTTTGTAAAAAAATCTTTTTAGTGTTTGCCTTAGAGTTTGTAATATACACTTACAACTAATCCAAGTCTGCCTTTGAATAATATTGTACCACTTATGAGTAGTACAAGTATTTTATAAAAACAAAATATTCCCAATTCTTTGCTCTCATCCCTGTGTCACTGCTGTCATTCATTTCATTTAAACACAAATATACACAGAAGCATACATAATCAAACACATTGTTGCTATTATGATTTTGAACAAACATTCCTATTAGAATAAGAATAAAAAATGAAAGTTTTTATTTTACCTGGACGTATTCATTCTCTGATTTCTTCCTTTCTTTATGTAGATCTTACTTAGTTTTTTTTAACTTGAGCTCTATGCTCAACATGGGGCTTGAACTCACAACCCCAAGATCAAGAGTGGCATGCTATACTGACTGAGCCAGCCAGGCATCCCTGTAGATCTGTTTTCAACCCATAATATTTTTTCTTTCTTTCTAAAGAACTTCTTCTAACATTTCTGACAAGGCAGGTCTACTGGCAACAGATTCTCTCAATTTCTGTTTGAAAAAGTTCTATTTTCCCAGCACTTTTAAAGGATAATTTTACAAGATACACAATTGTGGGTGGTGTTTTTTTCTTTCAACACTGTAAATATTTCGCTCTATTATCTTCTTGTTTGCATGGTTTCTGAGAAGTTGATTTAATTCTTATCTTTGCTCCTTTACAGGTAAGGTTTTTCCTTCTGATTTCTTTCAAGATTTCATCTTTCTTTTTTATTTTCTACAGCTTGAAAATGATACAGTTAGGTATAGTTAGCTTTTGCTATTGTTTTATTTTTGCATTTATTCTGCCTGCTGTTGTTGAGTTTCCCGATGTGGTTTGGTCTCTGACTTTAATTTGGGAAAAGTTTTGGTCATTATTGTTTCAGATATTTCTTCTGTACCTCTCTCTCTTCTCTACAGTATTTCCACTATGTGTGTGTTATACTTATTTGTCCCACAGTTCCACTTTTTTTTTTCATTATTTTTTCTCTTTGTTTTTGTGTTTTGGAAGTTTCTATTGACATATCCTCAAGCTCAGTGATTCTTTTCTCTGAATTTAGTCTCAGTGTCTAGTCTACTAATGAACACATCAAAGGCATTGTTTCTGTCATGGTGGTTATGATCTTTAGCTTTTTTTGTTTTTGTTATCTTAATTTTTATTTGATTAATTATAAAGGAAATTGAGCATTATTTTTTCAATTTCTTTTTCAATTTCATTGTGGTAAAATATACATAACATAAAATTTACCAGCTTAACCCTTTTTAAGTATAGAGTTTAGTGGTATTAATTACAATCATAATGTTGTGTAACATAACTACCATTTATCTCCACAACACTTTTCCATCTCCATATAATACTGAAGTCCTATATCCATTAAATAGTAACTCCTCATTCCTGACAACCCACTTTCCCCCAGTCCTAGCAATCACCATTCTAATTTCTGTCTCTATGATTTTGACTATTTTAATTAACATAAGTGAAATCATACAGTATTTGTCTCTTTTTGACTGGCGTATTTTACTTAGCAAAATGTCCTCATGGTTCATTCATGTTGGAGCACATTACAGAATTTCCTTCCTTGTTAAGTCTGAATAATATTCCATTATGTAGGTATATCGCATTATATTTATCCATTTATTTGCCAGTGAACACATTGGTTGTTTCTAAGTTTTAGCTTATTGTAAGTTATGTTGCTATTAACATGAATGTACAAATGTCTCTTTTATACCCTACTTTCAATTCTTCTGGGTATATACTGAGAACTGGAATTGCTAGAAAATATGGTAATTCTATTCTTAATTTTTGAGGAACTACCATATTGTTTTCTACAATGGCTATTCCCCATTAACCATGCACAAGGGTTTCAATGTCTCCACGTCATTGTCAACACTTAATTCCTGTTTTTTGAATACTAGACATCTTAATGGGTGTGAAGTGGCATCTCATTTTAGTTTTGATTTGTATTTCCCTGATGATTAGTGATGGTGAGCATATTTTCATGTGTTTATTGGTTATTTGTCTGTCTTCTGCAGAGAAATGTCAATTCAAGACTTTTGCCCATTGTTGAATCATGTTGTTTCTTTTTATATTGTTGAATTTTAGGAGTTCAGAATATATTCTGGATATTAATTCCTTATCAGATTTTTGACTTGTAGATATTTCCTCTCATTCTGTCAGCTGTCTTTTTACTCTACTGATAATGTCTTTTGATCCATAAATTTTTAAATTTTTCACAAAGTTCAATTTACATATTTTGTTAACCTGTGCCTTTGGTATGATATTCAAGAAATCATTGCCAAATCCAGTGTTGATAAGGTTTTGCCCTATGTTTTTTTCTCAGTTTTATAGTATTAGATCTTCATTTAGGCTTTTGATCCATTTTGAGTTAATTTTTGTATATGATGTTAGGTAAGGGTCCAACTATTCTTTTGCATGTGGATATCCAATTTTCCCAGCACCACTTTTTTTTTTTAATTTGTTAGAGCACAAGCAAGGGGGAATGGCAGGCTCCCCAGTTAGCAAGGAGCCCGATGCGGGACTCAATCCCAGGACCTGGGGATCATGACCCAAGCTGAAAACAGCCACTTACTCGACTGAGGCACCAAGTCGTCCCTCCCAGCATCATTTATTAAAGAGACTGTCTTGGGACACCTGGGTGGCTCAGTCAGTTAAGCCTCTGACTCGGTTTTGCCTCAGGTCATGATCTCAGGCTTGTGGTGAGATTGAGCCCCACCTGGGCTTGGCTTAGCAGGGAGTCTGCTTGCGATTCTTTCCCCATCCTCCTCCCTTCCCCTCTGCTCCTCTCCCTGCTTGTGCCCATGGTCTCTCTCTTTCTCAAATACATAAAATCTTTAAAAAAAAAAAAGACTTTTATTCCCCATTGAATGTTCTTGGCAGCTGTGTCAAGAATCATTTGCTCATATATGCAAGGGTTTATTTTTGGGCTCTCTATTCTACATGTTTGTTTTTATGCCAGTACCAGGCTGCTTTGATTACCGTAACTTCGTAACTTCGTAGTAAGCTTTGAAATCAGGAAGTGTGAGTCCTATAGCTTTGTTCTTTTAAATGATTGTTTTGGCTGTGTGAGGTCCCTTGAGTGGTTATAGGAATTTTAGGATAAGTTTTTCTTTTTTTAACAAAAAATGACTTCGGGATTTTGATGGGGATTGCACTGAATCTGTCTATTGCTTTGGGTGGTATTGTCTTAATAATATTAGGTTTTGTTATCCATGAATATGGAATATATCTCCATTTATTTATATCTTCTTTCAACAATATTTTATAGTTTTCATTGTACAAGTCTTTCATCTTGGTTAATTCCTAAGAATTTTATTCTTCTTGATGTTTGAAATGGAATAGTTTTTATAATTTCCATTTCAGATTTTTCATTGCTTATACATAGAATACAACTGCTTTCTGTGTTAACTCTATACATTTATTCAGCTCCTTACTGAATTCATTTATTTTAATAGCTTGGTGTGTGAGTGCATGTGTAAAATCTTTAGGGTTTTCTACATAGAAAATCGTATGATCTGTGAACAGAAATACTTTTACTTTTTCCTTTCAGTTTGAATACTAATTATTTACTTAGTTACTTTTGCCTAATTGCTCTGGCTAGAACTTACAGTACTATGTAGAACAGAAGTGGTAAAAATGGGCATCTCTGCCTTGTTCCTGTTCAAGGGTATGATGTTCACTGGATTTTTCACAGATGGCTTTGATTATGTTGAGATAGTTTCCTTCCATGCCTAGTTTGTTGAGTGTGTGTGTTTTCTCATGAAAGGGTACTGAATTTTTTCAGGAGCTTTTGCTGCATCAATTGAGATGATCATATGAGTTTTGTCTTTCATTTTGTTAATGTGGTGTATTATATTGATCAATTTTTGTATCCTGAACATCTTTACATCCAAAAATAAATACCACTTGGTCATGGTGTATAATCCTTTTATTCTACTGCAGAATTTGATTTGCTAGTATGTTGGGGGGATAGGCACATCAATGTTCATAAAGGTTATGGGTCTGTAGTTTTCTTGTAGTGTCTTTATCTGACTTTGGTGTCAGAGTAATGCTGGCTTTACAGAATGAGCTTGGAAGTGTCTTAACTTTTTTGGAGAGTTTGAGAAGTACTGATGTTCTTTAAATGTTGGTTGGTAGAATTCACCAGTGAAGCCATCTGTTCCTGGGCTTTTCCTTGGCAGATTTTGGATTACTGAGTCAATCTTTTTACTAGTAATAGGTCTATTCAGATTTTCTATGTCTCATAAGGTAGACTTGGTAGGTTTTATGTTTCTAGGAATTTGTCTATTTCATTTAGGTCATCCAATTAGTTGTATAGTTGTTCATAGTACTCTGTAGAATTGGTAGTGAGGTTCCCACTTTCATTTCTGATTTTAATAATTTGAGTCTTCCCTCTTTTTTTCTTAGCCCATTTAGCCAAAGATTTGTCAATTTTGATTTTTTCAAAGAACTGATTTTTTGTTATTCTCTTTTTTATTGTTCTCTGCTCCAGTATTATTTCCTTCTGCTAGCTCAGTGTTTAGTTTTTTCTTAAGTTTCTTAAATGGTAGTTCTATTAGAGAACATCTAGTAGAGAAGTTCTAAGTTTATTTCTGCAGCATCAGCAGCAACTTTGAGCTCCAGCTCTTGGATAAGTCGCATCTGAGTAAATATACACAATTACAGTATTTAGATAATACTCTCCCTGCTTCTATTTTAATGCCAGTTCTCCAAAGAAAAGTGCCTTCTAAATTAGATTGATTTGAGATTTTTCTTGTATTTTTTTTTTTAAGAGATTTTTATTTGACAGAAAGACAATGAGAGGTAACATGAGCAGGGGGAGTGGGAGAGGGAGAAGCAGGCTTCCTGCTGAGCAGGGAGCCTGATGCAGGGCTTGATCCCAGGACCCTGAGATCATAACCCGAGCTGAAGGCAGACGCTTAATGACTGAGCCACCCAGGTGCCCCTCTTGTATATTTTAATATTCGCATTTATACCTATAAATTTCCCCCTAACGCTCTCTCACTGTGTCATAGATTTTGGTATGTTCTGTTTTCATTTACATTTGTCTCTATTCTATAGCAGTTTCAGCTCAGGTCATGATCTCAGAGTCATGAGATTGAGCCTTGCACCAGACTGTGCATTTAGCGTGGATTCTGCTTGAGAGTCTCTCTCTCTCCCCCTCTGCCCCTCCCCTCACTTGCATGTGCACTTTCAAAATACAATCTTTAAAAAAGAAACTCAGATGAAATAGTCACCAAAAATGGGTCATATCCTGAGCCATGAAACAAGTCTTGGTAGATTTCAAGAGAATGAAATCTTACAGACTATGTTTTCATATTTCAATAGAAGAAAAATCAGACCTCAGTAAAAAAGTGATGTCTCTCTTTTCTCACATAAAACTGCTCAGCCTAAATTCCTTAGTAGGACATAGTATTTATCTCCCTATATCCTTTCAGCCACCCCCCTCCGCGGTGGGAACCTTCCTAGTGTGCCACTGGTGTGTGAATAACTCACTTTTTTGTCCTCATTCGCCCACTGGTAACTTGTTTCACAGAGCTTCCTGTTCTTTTTACTTTATGACTCTCCATGTTACACAGAAGGCACTTCTCTTATTTGTATCTTTTAAACAAAATGTGTTTTCTGCTTTATGTTTAGGCTGACATTAGTAGTGCCAGAGTGTGAGCATTCACCTCGTTTATCAGTTTCTACTCTGTTATTTTCCGTTTTTGTGTCATTTTGATTTATGGCGCATTTTCTGTAAACAGCATACAGCTGAATTTAATTTGTTTCTATTTTTTAGGTCAAAGTTTTTTTTTTTTTTTTTGCTGGATTTAACCCATTCATTTTTACTGCAGTAATTGACGTAGTCTTATAGCTCTGACCTTGGTGTATGTTTCCCATTTATTGTACTTTCTTTTTAACCTATCAATCAAGTGTTCTTATTTCTTATCCTGTCTCCTTTTTCCCTCTCCCCCATCCCTTCATCACTCTTGTCCTTCCTTTTAAAATACTTTTGTGATTTGAAAGTTATTTATCTTCTTCTTTAAATTGGTAACCTTATATTTTTCTATCACCATTGTGAATCCATCTTTTTTACCTGCCTCTTTTATAGCCTGAAAAGTCAGGGATCTTAGTGTAGTTCAATACCTCTCTTTGCCTACCCACTGAATTTTTACTTTCCGTGAAATTGTAGTTGCAGAGTTTTATTATGTAAAACCATGATTCCTCTACTTTTAGGGAAATGGTTTCTTAAGTATACATGGTATAGAATGAAATGTCATAAAAAATTTTACTGGTTTCTTACTTTCCATTATTTCCATTATTATATAAAAAAGCCATGATGGCTTTTTTCCAACCTTTTTGGTTAATTTTTAGTGAAGCATAGCATCTAGTAATTCCTTAGGAATGTGTTCCATGAGAAGTAAACTTTCAAAATATTTGTAATTTGAAAATATCTTTTTCTTTGGCCTTTAAAATTATATGATGGTTTGGTTTTATATTTGATTCTAAATTTAAAATTATTTCACTACAGAGATAATATTACTCTGATTTCTTGTAGATATGTCATCTTAGGCAAGTGTACTTATATACCTTAATAAGTAATTTACTTTGCACTTTGTTTGCCCTCCCTTCTTCCTTCTGGATAAATAACTTTATCCTCATCAAAATTTTCAATTAGCTATATCTAGTATGCTATCCACCCCCACAACTCCTCCTAGACTTTTAGTGGGCTCTTATGTTTATTTTCCTTCTTAACATTTTCCCCATAATTCATTACTTTTTATTTTGCACTCTATTCCAGAAGAATTCCCAGCCTGCATTTCCAAGTTACCAGTTTAATTACCTCTATTAATTCCAACTCACATACTGAAATTTATTTGTGGAGTTGAGGGATGACAGTTGTTTCAACCACTCTGATCACTTTTTTTCTACAAACTTTGGCTTGTGATAAGCCTCTCATCTCTGAGGGTCCTAATGGCTATTTTGCAGTTTCCTCTGATCTTCTTTGCAAATTCTGTTTTCTCATGTTAGTTCTTTTCACATTGTTGATTTTTTTTCCCTCAGGTATCTGGTTGTTCTTAGAAATATGTTTAAATTTATGCGGAGAGATTCTTATTTCAGTGCTTTTAAATGAAAGGTATTCCTCCAGCAATTTTTTCCCTGGAAGTGAATACAGATTCCCAAGGTTGTACAGGAAAGACAAGGAGGATGTACATGCAAGAGGGTTTTCCTTACTGTAAGGGGTTACCTTGTCTTGTAGGTGCAGGGCTCCCATCCTTATCAGCTGCCAAGGGTGTGGGCTATTACTGCATTTCTGTGGTGCTCTGAGAGTCTTTCATATCAGAACTCTATTTATAGCAGTGTACTCTCAGCATGTTACACACACACACAAACTTTCCTCATAGTCACCTGTGAAACACAAACCTTCCCCACAGGAAGGGCTATCAAGATTGGAATGAGCAGAGTTATCCGTTAGTAAGTTTTCACTAGGGTAGTGAGGCATACTGATTTTTTATTATTGCCATAACAAATTACCACAAATTTAGTGGCTTAAAACAACCCGGATTTGTTAACTTAGAGTTTTAGAGGCCAGAAGTCCTGAAATCAGGTTATCAACAGGGCTGTGTTCCATCTGGAGGCTGTAAGAGGAATCCATTTCCTTGCTCTTTGCTGGCTTCTAGAGGCTGGCTGCATCCCTTGGCTCATGGCCCCTCTTCCATCTGTAGAGCCAACAGTCCCTTGTCCTCAAATATCTTTCTTTCTGACCCTGCTTCTGTCATTACATCTCCTTCTGTGAGCCTGACTCTCCTGCCTCTTGTAAAAGAACCCTGTGATTACATTGGGCCCATTTGCATCATCTAAGATTATCTTTTCATCCCAAGATTCTTAAATCAATTTTGCAAAGTCCTCTTTGCCATGTAAGATGACATATTCATGGTTCTGGAAATTAGAATGTGAACATCTTTGGAAAGGGGCCATTCTGCCTTCCTTAGGAAGCTAAGAGTTTTGTGCCTCTCTTTAGTGAGGCATAGCAGTGAGTGGTCTCAGAGAAGATAAGGAGAAGGCATCCTTGGTTTGGAGTAAATTCCTTAATAATCCTTCTGCCCTTTCCCTGTTAGTCCCCCACTCTCTACTGAGACCATCTCCTCCTTTTCCTACTCCTTCCCACTCCTTAACACGGATAACTCAAAGTCACCCTACAGGGATGCATAAGCCATTCCACCCAATTAACACAATTCAAAGGATAAATGTCAACATTTATACGCAATATTGTCAGAAAAGGTATAAAAAGTAGGGAAGGATTCTTTACAGATTCTGTAAAGGCCTGTAAAAATCCAATTTATGTACCAGAAATGACTACATATGTTATATAGTTGAAATACCTCTACCGAACCCTGAAATGTATATGTGTTGGGCCTGCGTTTAATCTTGGGTCGTCTCTTCAGATTATTATGTGAAATGCACTTTTGAGGTCTTTGATGAGAACCACATGGAGGAGCTTTCCCGCCGAGCTGTAGTACGGGGTAGGCGCTCTGCCCGCACAATGCATCCTGTGTAGCTCTTGTGTTTGATGGATGGCCCACTCTTCTTCGAATGTCACAGACGCATCTTTCTGAAACAGTGAAATCTGATCATAGAGACCATATTTAATATATTGGACCTGAGCTGTTGAGAGAATTAAACACATTTCAGCTGAGGATACGGTTCTTTCCCTTTGTCTGAAACAGAGTATTTGTTATTGTTGTTCTTGTTGAACACTGTGCCCCCAAGAAAGGGCAGACAAGCAAAATAACAGATAAAGCATGGAGTAGTAGGAAGTGGGGTCAAGACCTGGCAAATTCATTAATCACAATTAGTGAGGGCCTGGAGGCCATCTAAAGTTTAATTTTGTGATTCTTAATAAGACAGTATATAATAAACAATTTAATAGAATAAACATTTCATAAAAGCTTCTGGTTGAAACACATTTTTTTCTTACAAGTATTTTTCAAATTATGAAATACTTCAGACACACAGAAAACAGAACAAAACATCTATGCATTTAAGATCCAGATTTAACAAATGTTAACACTCACTTTGTTTACTTTAAATATTGAAAAAAAAAATACAGGGGTGCGTGGGTGGCTCAGTCGGGTAAGCATCTGCCTTCAGCTCAGATCATGATCCAGGAGTCCCTGGATCTAGCCCTGAGTCACGTTCTCTGACCAATGGGGATCTGCTTCTCCCCAACCTCCTCTTCCTGTTTGTGCTCTCTCAAATAAATACAATCTTAATAAATCAATCAATAAATATTTTTTAAATTTTATTTATTTGACAGAGAGAGCACAAGCAGAGGAGCAGCAGGCAGAGAGAGAGAGGGAGAAGCAGGCCGGGAGCCCAACACAGGGCTCGATCCCAGGAGGACCCTAGGATTATGACCCGATCCAAAAGCAGACACTTAACTGGCTAAGCCACCCAGGTGCCCCAATAAATAAGTATTTTTTAAAAATATAGAACAGATATAGTCAAAACCCCATTTCAAGTCTTTCCCTGACCTCATTCCCTCTCCTCCCCTCCCGCCTCCATGGAACTAGCCACTCCTCAAGCTGGTAAATATCTTTCTCATCCAGTCTTTTGTTCTTCCAAAATTTGTGTAGTCACAAAATACACATTTTTGTTTAATGTGTTTGGAGCTTCATATAAGTGGTATCATAGCACATATCATTTTGCAACTTGATTTTGTCCCTCAGCATCACTTTTGAGATTGGTTCCCAAAGACACCTGTGGCTCCAGTAACTGCATTTAAACAGTGTCATTCTGCCCCACTGTATTAACACACATTTTATTTGTCTCTTATCAACAGATACAGAAATTTCTACCATTTTGTTATTTCAAAAAAGGGGGGGGCTGCAACAATCACATTTTTTGCCTTTCTTGTTTTTGTGTTTTTTGTATGTTTGCTTTCTAGTTTATTAATTTCTATTTTTGCCTGTTTAAAAAAATGTATATCAATCTTGTCCTTGCCCTTTGTGTGTGGAAAGCTCCTGTGTCTCAAGTCTGCTCATGCTCAACACTTCTGTGACTTGATAGATGCCAGCGTGATCTTCCCACATCGCAATTCGGTGACTCCAGTGGGGCGTCCTATCCTCTACTTCAGTTAGTCCCATCTGGAGTTAGCAACAGGACCCACAGGTTAAGGGCTCAATCCCTCCACAAGTCAAAAATCAAAACTGGTCTCTAGTGAAATCATAAAGCTTCACCCGGTTCCCTGACTCCTGCTGCTATGCGGCAGTAGGTGGGCTCTGTCTCCCATCTCTCAAAAAGCAGATAAGTGAGAAAAACCAGCATCTTGGGTTCATGTAGCTCTTACGATGCTCAGGTCTTTCTAAGTGTTGAGAGGAAGTAAACACCCCGTGAGTATTTACTTGCCTTGTTTTTTGAAACTTTCCCCCAAATTTCACTGAGCCTCTTGCACTTCTGGCAACTTCTATTTCTGCATGATTTAGTGAGATCTGACGTTGTTGGGAAGACCTATTCCTAAAAGAGTACTATTGGTGGAGTGAAAAATTCAGAAGAGCAAAGTAAGAAGAGCTTTTCAGAGCAACTGCCACCATATTTTTCAGCTCTGCAACCCAGAAACACAAGATTGTCATATAAGAGACACAAGTAAGAGATTTTCTCTGGAAACCAATAACAATAACAACAAAAATCCCTTAAGCTGCAAAAAATTAAATAGATTATAATTAAGGAAATATTTTAAACAAAATCCAGCTGTTAATCTAAATGATGGTGTTTTTATTCTGTTTCCAATAGCTTTGGATTGAGAAGACTCGAAGAGAATGCTTTAGAATAGAATAAAACTTACTGGTGGCATAATTTTCACCTATATCCCCCCTGAGCAGAGGTACATCTTGTTTGGCTCATATATTTTTCTTCCTCATAGTAAAGGAATGTAAGAGGCTCTATTTATTTTTATAATTTAAAATTTTTTTTTATAAATATATAATCTATTATTAGCCCCAGGGGTACAGGTCTGTGAATCACTTCACAGCACTCACCATAAGAGGCTCTATTTAAACCAACAATTCCAACTTAGCTCATCTTATTCTAGAAAATTAGATAAGCTCAAATGTTTGCTGTAAGAACTGCTTGCTTGGAATATATACTAGGATGAAATGTAATGACATTTATTTTAAAATAAATTTAGGTGAAACATTTTTGAATTACATAAACAATGTGATTTTAGGAATTTAGGATTTTAGGAGAAAGTTTAGATACCGAGGAAAATGGATATATAAGTACAAGCTTACGTATTACTGATTCCCATTCTTGACCCCAAACTGCTCTCAAAGGAAAGACTAACGACATAAAATAAAAAATAAGACAAGTCTTGAATTTAGGGAAAATGCCAACTACCTTGTATGAACATCATGGAATTCCTG
Organism: Mellivora capensis; assembly: GCA_004024625.1. Taxonomy (NCBI): domain Eukaryota; kingdom Metazoa; phylum Chordata; class Mammalia; order Carnivora; family Mustelidae; genus Mellivora; species Mellivora capensis. The sequence continues at coordinate 45,762 of PISX010006364.1, forward strand.
CCACATACATTGCAGGTCGGACCCAGTGAAGGAAGCCACAGAATTGAGTTATGGGGGTCTTCTTTATCTGGGAGAGCAGTGCAGCATTTCTGGAGGCAAGAAAAGGACATTCTGATAGGGGGGTGGGGACAACACTGGAAGGGCCAAGTCTGAAAGCACTGGGGGGTCAGGAGTGCCTGGCCCCCTGTGGCCCCATCTCCCTGCTGCAGATCATGGAGAAGTTAAGAGTCTATAAATGAGGCTGATGGCCAGGAAGCAAGAGGCTCGTCCTTACTATTTTCCTAAGATCTGGTGATTTCTTCAAAGGATACAGGCTCCTTATGACTTGGGAATGTCCCTAATCTTTAGGGGATGAGTTTTTTGTTTGTTTGTTTTTTTAAAATATTTTATTTATTTATTTGACAGAGATCACAAGTAGGCAGAGAGAGAGGAGGAAGCAGGCTCCCCGCTGAGCAGAGAGCCCGATGCAGGGCTCGATCCCAGGACCCTGAGATGATGACCTGAGCTGAAGGCAGTGGCTTAACCCACTGAGCCACCCAGGTGCCCCTAGGGGATGAGTTTTTAAGATAAAAAAAGAATAGTAGGAGGAAGAGCAAGATGGCGGAGGAGTAGGAGACCTACTTGCATCAGGTCCCAGGAGATCAGCTAGATAGTTATCAAACCATTCTGACCACCTACATACTCAACAGGAGATTGAAGAGAAGAAGTGCAGCAATTCTGCGAACAGAAAAGTGACACTTTCTGGAAGTCATATTCTATCCCTTCATTGTATTTAGCCTTATTTTCTGTATACATATAAATGTTTTTCTTTAAAATTTTGGGATACAGTTTTGTCTAACAGATCAAAATATACCCTTAATCTAGTGCCCGGCTTTGTTCTCATCTTCAGCCTGATCACATTCTTTCCTTTTTTTTTTTCTTTTTTCAACCAACTTCTTATCAATTCCTTTTTTTAGAATCTTTTTAATTTTTCATCTTTACAGTCATATTCTATCCCTTCATTGCATTTACCCTTATTTTTGTATATATGTTTTTCTTTCTTTAAAATTTTGGGAACAAACCAAAATACACCCAAAATCAAGAATCAAGTCTGTGGCTCTATTCTATTCACCAGTCTAATATATGTATACGTGTATGTGTGTGTGTATAAATATAGATATAAATATATACTATATAATTTATATTTATGTAAATATATATAATATATATAATATATATAATATATATAGTATGTCATAAGTATTATAATAATACACACACACACACACATATACATATATATAAATTTTTTTTCCCTCCTTCTCCTGGTTTCAGGTCTCTTCAAATTTTGTTAGCGTATATTTTTCTGGGGTCATTGCTATCCTTTTAATATTTTGTTCTCTCATTCATCGATTATCTGGATAAAATGACAAGGCAGAAAAACTCACCTCAAAAAAAAAAAAAAGGTGGGTTAATGGACATTGGGGAGGGTATGTGCTATGGTTAGTGCTGTGAAGTGTGTAAACCTGGCGATTCACAGACATGTACCCCTGGGGATAAAAATACATGTTTATAAAAAATAAAATTAAAAAATTACAAAAAAAAAAAAGAACAAGAGGCAGGACCGATGGCTAGGGACCTAATAAATACGGACATTAGTAAGATGTCAGATCCAGAGCTCAGAATGATAATTATCAAGGTGCTAGCTGGCTTGAAAAAAGCATGGAAGATATTAGAGAATCCCTTTCTGGATAAATAAATCCATTTCTGGAGAGATAAAAGAACCAAAATCTAACCAAGTTGAAATAAAAAAAGCTATTAATAAGATGCAATAAAAAAATGGAGGCTCTTACCACTAGGATAAATGAGGCAGAAGAGAGAATTAGTGATATAGAAAACCCAATAGTGGGGAATAAAGAAACTGCAAAAAGACAAACTATTGGACCATGAGGGGAGAATTCGAGAGAGATGAAAAATGTAGAATAATTGGGATTCCAGAAGAAGAAAAAGATGGGCAGAAGGTATATTTGGAGCAAATTATAGCAGAGAATTTCCCTAGTTTGGTGAAGGAAACAAGCATCAAAATCCAGGAGGCAAGAAGAACTCCCCTCAAAATCAGTAAAAATAGGTCCACACCCCATCATCTAATAGTAAAATGTACAAGCCTCAGTGACAAAGAGAAAATCCTGAAACCAGCCTGGGACAAGAGGTTTGTAACATACAATGGCAGAAATATTAGATTGCTAGCAGACCTATCCACAGACACCTGGCGCGACAGAAAGAACTGGCATGATATATTTAGAGCACTACATGAGAAAAATATGCAGCAAAGAATACTATATCCAGCTAAGCTGTCATTGAAAACAGAAGGAGAGATAAAAAGCTTCCAGGACAAACAGAAACTAAAGAATTTGCAAACACCAAAGCAATCAATGTGACATAATACATTAATAAAAGAAAGAACAAGAACCATATGATACTCTCAATAGATGCTGAAAAAGCATTTGACAAAGTACAGTGTCCTCTCTTGATCAAAACTCTTCAAAGTGTAGGCATAGAGGGTACATACTTCAGTATCATCAAAGCCATCTATGAAAAACCCACAGCAAATATCACTCTCAATGGAGAAAAACTGAGAGCTTTTCTGCTAAGGTCAGGAACACGGTAGGGATGTCCATTATCACCACTGCTATTCAACATAGTACTAGAAGTCCTAGCCTCAGCAATCAGACAACAGAAAGAAATGAAAGGCATCCACATTGGCAAAGAAGAAGTCAAACTCTCATTCTTTGCAGATGATAGGATACTTTATATGGAAAACCCAAAAGACTCTACTGCAAAACTGCTAGAACTCATACAGGAATTCAGTAAAGTGTCAGGATATAAATCAATGCACAGAAATCAGTTGCATTTCTATACACCAACAACAAGACAAAAGAAAGAGATATTAAGGAGTCAATCCCACTATAATTGCAACCCAAACCATAAGATACCTAGGAATAAACCTAACCAAAGAGGCAAAGAATCTATACTCAGAAAACTATAAAGTAGTCATGAAAGAAATTGAGGAAGACAAAAAAAGAAATGGAAAAACATTCCATGTTCATGGATTGGAAGAACAAATATTGTGGAAATGTCTATGCTACCTAAAGCAATCTACACATTTAATGCAATCCCTATCAAAATACCATCTTTTTTTCCCCCAAGAAATGTATATGGAACCAGAAAAGACCTTGAATAGCCAAAGGAATATTGATAAAGAAAGTAAAGGTTTGTGGCATCACAATTCCAGACTTCAAGCTCTATTACAAAACTGTCATCATCCAGACAGTATGGTACTGGCACTATGGAGAGAACCTAGATGTCCATCAACAGATGAATGGATAAAGAAGATGTGGTATGTATATATGTATGTGTGTATATATATATATATATACACACACACACACATATACATACAATGGAATACCATGGAGCCATCAAAAGAAATGAAATCCTGCCATTTGCAATAACGTGGATGGAACTAGAGGGTATTATGCTCTGCAAAATAAGTCAGTCAGAGAAAGACAAGTATCATATGATCACTCTGAAATGAGGAATTTGAGAGGCAGGGCAGGGGGCTGTGGGGGGAAGGGAGGGAAAAAATGAAACAAAATGGGACCAGGAAGGGAGACAGACCATAAGAGACTCTTAATCTCAGGAAACAAACTGAGGGTTGCTTGGGGGTAGGAGGGGGTGGGGGGTGCTAGGGATAGGGTGGCCTGGTTATGGACATTGGGGAGGGTATGTGCTATGGTGAGTGCTGTGAATTGTATAAGACTGATGGTTCAAAGACAAGTACCCCTGAAACAAATAATACATTATGTATTAATAATATAAAGAAAAAAAGAGAAAATATTCTTGTAACCATATAAACAAAACCAAAAAGGAGATGAAATTAACTTTCATATGTTGTATGTAATCTAGCATATCAAAAGTAATATCTTTACACCATGTAATAAGTACTAAAATTTTTTTTTAAAAAACAGACCAGAGAAGAAACAGTCATTTTCACTTGGGGTTATTTCCATAGCTTGGGGCCAACAGCAGTGAAAGGAAGAGAAGGAAGAAAGCTATGAATACCTGAAGGGTTTTGTTTTGTTTTAATCTTAAAGTTCTTGGCAATATGGCTGGCTAACACCATAGCAGAGAAACAAATTGAAGTCACACCCTGGAAAGGCCACTGTACCCCACCAGGATGCCAGTCCTCCACCGGGAATGTGGTTATAAGAAACCAAACAAATGAGAACAGTAACATCAACACCTGAAGTTACTGTGTGTCAACTACACGAAACTAACAGGGGCACCTGGGTGGCTCAGCGGGTTCAGCTTTGCCTTCCACTCTGGTTGTGGTCCCAGGGTCCTGGAATCGAGTCCCGTGTCCGGCTCCCTGCTCAGCAGGGAGTCTGCTTCTCCTGCTGCTGCTCCACTTGCTTGTGCTCTCACTCTCTCCCTCAAATTAAATAAAATCTTAGGGGAAAAAACCCCTATAGTGAAGTAACAAACAAATAATAAGGTCAAGACCAGAAATCAAGTTGCCGATGCCGAGGTTCCCGTGCTGGGTTTGCCCACAAGACCCACGTCCCTCCCACGTGCCTCAGATGGCTGAGTGGGCCGTGGATAACAACCTATATATGGGAGAAAAAGCTACACCAACCGAGCTGTGTTCGTACCAGACACAAAATATGTTAAGGCAAGATGCATTACTAGTGATAAGGAGGGTTCGGCGTGAAGCTGCAGAACAGTTAACTAGGAAAACAGAACCCTCCATATGGTCTTATGCACTTGGTACCATCGTCTCTGACAGGTGAAACATGTATTGAGAAGGACAACAGGAATTCTTCCAACATGGGAGTGCAGGATCTGGCCTTCATTTCTAAGTAACGGATTCATTCCTCCAACAAATATTTATCAAGCACCTACTATGTACCACGTGCCATATGAGAATCCAACAGTGAACAGAAGAGGCAAAAATCCCTAAGCTCAAGGAACTGTGATTCCGAGACCAGATCAAATAATCCCCCAATTGCTAAGAATACAGAAGGTTTGACCAACACAACACACAATGTTCATCCAGTGGGCACAAAGACAGCATTGTTTTCGGTCACGTGCAAAAACATTTGTGAAACACTGAAGACAGGATGGGCTCTGAAGAAATCTCAGGGTTGATATCACACGGACCACGATTTCTGACCACAATGCCATGAAGTCAGAAATCAAAGCTAACATGTTTTTTTTAAATTTTTGCATCCTTCAGTAAAGCTAAAGTTGTGGCTCTCCCATAACTTTGCAATTACACTTTTGGGTTTCTACCCTCAGAAAAAACCTGGCATGTGTGAACCAGGGGAATATGTACAAGAATGTCAAAGAAACTACGTCTATTAAAAAATGGTTGGAAACAGTTTGTCTGGAAACAGAAGCTCACCTACAAAACTTAGGTTAAAGACAACTGTGATCTGTTCTTATAACCAGCAAGAAGTATTTATAATCTATACTTATAGGCATCAATATAGAAGAAAATCCCAAAAGGTTAATTTTCACGTTATTTCATCTAGACTAGTCTAAAATTATGTACTATGAAATATATACTGCTTTGCATTTCAGTGTGGAAAGGGGTCAAGAAAAGCAAGGTGGGGCTAGCCCCAGAATTCAGGGTTGTAGGAAGGGGATGAGATCAGAGGAGTAATCATGTTTCCATCTTGTTTTTTTTTAAAGACTTATTTATTTGACAGAGAGCACAAGCAGGGGGAGTAGCAGAGGGAGAGGGAGAAGCAGACTCCCCGCTAAGCAGGGAGCCTGAAGAGGGGCTCGGACCCAGGGATCAGGACCTGAGCTGAAAACAGATGCTTTACTAACCGAGCCACCCAGGCATCTGTTTCCATCTTTTTACCTCGGGGCAGGCTGGCTATAGGGTATAGTAGAATTCTACGATGGACCCAGTGATCTCTGTCCCCTACTCTTATACCTGCAATGATTTCAGTTAATATTGCAAAAGGGATTTTACAGATATAATCAAGGTAACTTATCAGTTGATTTTTCAGTTAATCCAAAGGGAGATTGTCTGGGTGGGTTTAACTTGATCAGAGAAACTCTTTAAAAGCAGACTTTTTTTCCAGCTAGTTGCAGAATAGGAAGCCAGAGATTCAAAGTGGGAGAAGGATGTGACTGGCATGCCATTGTTGGCTTGAAGATAGGGGTGCCATAGGTCAAAACCTCCGGACTTAAATTCTTCAACGGCAAGGAACTGAGTTCTGCCAGCAAGACTAGCTGGATGCGGATTCTTCCCTAGAGTGTCCGATGAGAATTCAAGCTGGCCATCAGCTTTTTTTCTTTTTTTTTTTAAGATTTTATTTGAGAGACAGAGAGTGAGCATGAGCAGGGGGGAAGGGCAGAGGGAGAGGGAAAAGCAGGCTCCCTGCTGAGCAGGGATTTCCCCATTTGGGACTTGATCCCAGGACTCTGGGATCATGACCTGAGCTGAAGGCAGACGCTTAGCCAACTGAGCCACCCAGACGCCCGCAAGCTGGCCATCATTTCGACTTCATCAGTTTGACTTCGACTTTACCCCAACCCACCCTGCTGGACTTCTGGCACACAGAGCCATGAGCTGTGAATGGGTATTGTCTTAAGCAGCTATGTGTTACAGAGCAATGGAAACTGATACACATGGGTATTTATATTGCTGAAGTTGTACCTTTTACATATGCTATAAATATTCTTCGGTGTGATTTCCTTATTTAATAAGCCTTTTTGTGGTTTGCGGAATATTTTTTGAAATTTATTTTTAATGAGATGTAATTGACGAATAACATTGTGTAAGTTGGAGGTGTACAATGTGTTGACTGGATACTTTTATAGATTAAAGAGAAAGTCAGCAATGAATTCTCTTGACTTCAGTGTGCCTTCAACAATGTAGATGTGACGGGGGAGGGGTAGGGAGGCATCTGTAAAAAGAATGTAAAAATCTGACCCTTGGGATAATGACAGTATGGCTTCCAGACAATTCATGGGGTCATGGGCACTTTTTTTATGATAAGTCTTTTAGTAGACTGCATAAAGTTACCAAGCAAAGATTACAACGCTGGGCCAAGAATGCCAACTACTATTTATGGAGGCCTAGAATTTGGGAAATGATTCAGGCCTGTTTATTCTATGTAATGATGTTATTGTTGAACTAAACATAGGGGTTGTAAAGTGATTCTGTATGTTGGTCTAAATGTGTAAATATTTCTGTTATGGTATCCGTATGTACACTGACCATGAATATTTTATTTTATGGTGTGCTTGAATTAAATCCATTACAATCAAAGAAGGCATTTGAACCTGGAGTGAAACGGGCATGGCTGCCGTATCCTGAACCCAGGAGGCATGAAATTGTGACTAGTAATACAAGGAAATAGGGGCATAAAACCTGGAGCCTTAAGAAGGCAACACTGTTGCCTCTAAAAAACAGTTTAGCAGATTTTAACAGATGTGAGATGAATGGCACCAGATAAATGAAACCAAATGTAAATAATCAGCCACAAGATGGCATTTGAATACTGATGTATTTAAAGTTTGGGACTGTATTGTGACTTAAACACATGTTTGTCTCAACCTCTTCCCTCCCCTGGTCACTTTTTCTCATATCACCTTGTCATAAGACCATCAGGCTTATTTTTTCTATTGCCTAACATATTTATTTTTCAGCTTTTTAAAAAATCTCTTGTGATGGTTAGTTTTATGTCAGGTTGAGCCATGACATGCCCAGATATTTGGTCAGACATGACTGTGGATATCTCTGTGAGGATATTTTTGAATGAGATTAACATTTGAATTGGTAGACTGAGTAAAGAAGATTGCGCTCTATAATGTGGGTGGGCCCCATCTAATCAGTTGAAGGCCTGAACCTACCCCAACCTTCTCCTGCCTGATACCCTTCAAACTGTACCACTGGCTCTCCGGTAGCCTATCAGTCTTCAGAATCAAAGTGGGACATGGGCCCTGCAGATTTTGGACTTAATTATGTGAATCAGTTCCTTATAACAAAACTATCATCTCTTTCTCTCATCAGATTTATCAGTCTATCATCTACCTATCTGTCCCACTGGTTTGATTTTTCTGGAGAATCCTGCCTACTATATCTCTCAATTTATTATTGACAAACTCCCCACTATTATGAAAGTTCCATAAAGGCAAGAACTTTGTTTCATTTGATTTTATAACCCTGGTGGCCAGATGGGCCCTTAAAAATCATACAGACGGTATTTGCTGAGTGAAAGTATCTCCTTGGGGGAACCCTGATGCATTTATGTGTTCTCGGGTGGCACTGAAGGGGACACATATGTCAGCTCGAGAAACCAGCGTCTCCTTGGGTGAGTGGCAAAACTTGTCCCGTTGTTGCAAAAAATAAAGAGGAAGAGAATTTTTAAGAGTCAAAGCATATTATTACTCAAAGAGGAAGTTTATATAAATTCTGCTAAAAAGCAAGGATAATCTATCCATGAGTTTTAAATATCACTTGTAGATATTTGGAAATCAAGTGTGTTGATAAAGAAAAATGAGACTCTTACCCCAAAGCTTTGGCCAGGGCTGAAATCTCCAGTCACATGGTTCTGTTGCCCCGGAGATCATCCCTCTTGACCATGTCATTCGGCTGAAAGCAAACTACAAAGAGAACAGTGTCGGTCATGATCATAAATCTCGGTAGTACAGAAACCATTGTCGCAGGCTGTGGGCACTTTGGACGTGAGCCGAGAGGCTCATGCGTCACGCCTGTGACCTGCGCATTCCGTGACAAATCCCCACGTCTCACAGCAGTGGGTAGTCCCCTCCTGGGAGCGGTCTCACAAAGTTTTGAAAAAAAATCAGGTGAGAAATATATCCTGCCTGACTGAGTGGGCTGGACAGAGTCAAGGTCCAATCAGGAAACGCACTATTTTTCTCTCGCGCTGCCTTTAGACAAGCTCTTTCTGGTGTCCCTTTCCCTGGTCCCCGCTGGCAGCTGGCGCATGCACTTTCAGCGGTGAGCTGTCAGGAGCTGGACATCCAGTCCAGTGTAACCCAAAACGGCCCCTCGGCTCCCATACCAGCCACTCGTCTCCTTCCCCTTCTGCCTGGAAGCTGTGGTTCAGGAATCTGCGGTGGGGTCAGGTGAGTTCGTACTCTCTGGGACCGTCCCCAGTGCAACCTGAAACTGGCCGCTGGACATGGGAGGCAGGGAAGGCAGACAGAGACGGAAGAGGGAAGTCACCCCATATTCGTAAGCAAGGAAACTTACTTGGGAGGCTTCTCTTGGCGGCGACAAGAGGAGCAGATCTCCGCACCTGCCTAGCAGAATCTTAAGTTTATGTGGCGTCTATGACTGGGTGCAGTCAGGTATCCAGTGCAGGGTTCTGTCTCAACACCGCATTTCTGCTGCAACGCTGTATCCTTGGAGCAGCTCTGGGAACATTCCAAGCGGACGGGGGAGGGGCTGGGGAGTCTCCAATTGCCTGGGTCCTGCTCAAGGGTCACCTGGCGGGGATGGGTATATTACAGAATGTTTTCTTTTTGCTGTTAAGATATATTGAGATATAATTGACATACAGCCTTATATTAGTTTCAGGTGTACTACGACATGGCTTGACATTTGTGTCCATTCCCAAACGGTCACTGCAGTGTCTGTCACCTTACAAAGTGAGCCCAGTGTTCCAGACAGTATGCCCAGGATGGACACGGCCACAGCTTCTTGATGACCTCCTCCCACAGTGCAGTGCTTTCATGAAGGCTCCACTCTGATCTCACACTTCTCCGTTAACTACTGTTTTCCTAGGTGGGGTGGGACAAGGAATGGGAAGAAGGGGAGACAGAAAAGGGACAATGTTCTCTTCACGGGTTTCTGTTTCTCCTTCTCGGGGCAGCGTCACATCACCCTCTGTGAGTTGGACCCCAGTGCTGGCTCTTGGAGGCATATTAGCAGATCCTCAGAGAAGCCCAATGGGGAGCTCTGCCCTGTGCCCTCCCGACCCCTCCTTCACCTTACTTCATTTTCTGCTTGCCTGTCACAACCCCCCTGCTCCGCCCCCCCCCCCCCCCGTTGGTTTTCTTCAAGGTCTCTTCATCCTGATTGGGAGCCCCCTTGGTTGCAGGAGTGGGGGGGGTCCGTTGAAGCTCGATCATGCTCAGTCACCTGCCACAGAACCCTTAGCCCATGCAACTCATGCTTCCGTGCCCCCTCCTCCTCAAACGGGGCAAGTACAGCCGGCTAGACGCTTGCGCCCTGCAGCCTCTGGCCTCCAGCACCCTGGGGGTGGCCTCAGGATCTTCCAGCTGGGAAGCCGGCGCCCCCATCTCTTTGAGTGTTTCTCCATGGAGCCGCCCTCACCTGCTTTGGCGACATTACTGCCCGCCCTCCCCAGCTGCAGGGCTGCAGGTGGAGGGTGCATCCCAATTCTGCACCCCCACCACGACCCATCCCCTTTGACTAAGCACCAACCCGTTCTCCATCCGGGCCTGGGGAGGCACCTGTGCATGGTTTTACCTGATCATCTGAGTTAACATTTGCACAGGTAATAATTAAAAAAAAATTTTTTTAAAGGGAGCCTTCCAATTGCATATACCTGAGCCTCACAAAACCTGATTACCCCACCTCCTGAGGGAAACTGCCCAGACTGAGTGACTGTCCCCCCTGACAATCCGAGGACCACCGCGGCCGGCAGAATAAAATGGGACAGGCAGCCCCCGACCTGCCAGTTTGGTTAGACACTGGCCTTCAGGGCTCCATTTGATTGGGCCATACATTAAGGTAAAATCTGGGGGAGCGTGTTTTGCCCTCATTATTCGAGGTGACTCCAGGGTCAGTGGAACACATACCTGTTGATCTATCTTGTCTATCAACACAGACACTTTAAAAAAGGAAGTGCCAGCACACACGTAATTCAATTTTCTTCTTATTTCACACATTACAGGAATTTCCTTGTCTCTCTCTGTATAAATCTATCATTCTGCCTACCATCAGAGTGCATGATAATTTTCAGTCCCTATTAATTGACATTTAGACTATTCTAATTTTTATTATAAACATACTTTTATGTAATGTTACTGCCCAGAAAGGTCATACACACACTCACCGGGACTTCGCGACAATACCCATCCACCCCTGATAAGGACAGGTGCTATAAATCTTAATTTTTGCCAAATGTAGAGGCTCCAAACTTCTTACCTCCTTCCTTCAGTTTGAAAAAATAGATTATAAATGAAATTGAACATCTTTACCTATGTATATTCACTTTTTAACATTTAATTTCTTCTATAGCGAATTGATACTTTATATTCTTCTATCTTTTAGTTTTGACTCTGGATGCCCATTAGGTCCATGTTAGTACCGACTGCACGGGATGTTTAAATCTCAAGTTTTTCAAGAGCTTGTCGTGGCATCACCCCGGGGCAGGTAACTGTACTTAGTGTGGAGCTGTCCACTGACAAGGGACACCTTTTCTATAGATAAGCAGTTGCACAGTGTCCCTTGGGGCTGAGATTACGTAGTGCAGCTGGCGAGTGGGCCGTGGGCTTGAACCAAACGGCAGGTGTGCAGGCTGCAGCGAGGGCAAGGGTTTAAGACTAAGGTTGTTGCCGCATGACCTTGATTTTCACAGAGTCCTCAGGAAAGACTGGGGTGGGATTAGACCTCTTCAGCCATTGGTGGTGGGAATAGTGTTTACTGCTCTTGAACTCAAGGAAGCGGAGTTCTGACTGCTCAAGGGAGCCCTAGTAAGGGTTTTGGCTAAGGTGGCTGCCAGGCCTGGATAGGCAGCACCAGATCAGTCAGCCCCAAATGTCATTTTCCGTTCAGGGCAAGGAAGAAAGCGTGCAGGGTCCAATCTTGAATTTAAGTGGCTGCCCTCAGGCTGAAGAGTCACCCCATCATGTGGCTTCCAGTTGCTCCAGAGAAGGGTTGCCAGATAGGCGAATAAATAAATCAGATGTCCAGTTAAATTTGAATTTCAGATAAACAAATTTTTTGAAAGATTTTATTTATTTAAGAGAGAGAAAGCATGAGCAAGGGGAGGAGTAGAGGGAGGGAGAGACTCCCCACTGAGCAGGGAGCCCGATGCGGGCTCCATCTGGGGACTTTGGGATCATGACCTGAGCTGAAGGCAGACACTCAACTGAGTCACCAAATTTCAGTACTGAAGTATATTCTATGCAATATTTGGGATATACTAAAAAGTATTTGTTGTGGGGCACCTGGGTTGCTCAATTGTTAAGCATCTGCCTTTGGCTCAGGTCATGATCTCAGGGTCCTGGGATCAAGCCCCGAGTCGGGCTCCCTGCTCAGCAGGAAGCCTGCTTCTCCCTCTCCCACTCCCCCTGCTTGTGTTCCTGCTCTTACTGTCTCCGTCAAATAAATAAAATCTTTTTAAAAAAAGTATTTGTTGTTTATCTGTAATTCATATTTCACGGAGTATGCGGTGTTGTAGCTGGATACCCTTTTCTAGATTGATGAGTTACCTTGAACATAGCTCCAGCTGCCCAGGATCCAAATTGTACAGCATATTGTATTAAGGACTGGCCCCATGGTAGAAGGGCTCTAGGAGCCCAAACTGTGCAACTAGCAAGAGCAGCTTTGATCTTCCAGCAGAAACAGACTTGGGGAATGAAAGAGAGCGCATCCCTGGCATTCTCCTGGCAAGTTTCACAGGCTTCCGCAGAGAAGCCACGGGGTACCCAGCATCAAAAATGCCGGTTCACACAAGAGAGTTCCATATTTCCCAGGGTAGAGCCACACACTGCAGCATCGAGTTGCCAGAAACGTGAGACCCAAAGGAAAACTTAGTGATTCAGCTGACTGAATATGGCGAATGGAAAATGAAGGCTTAGTGCCTGCAACTGTTTCACTGCAGAGGTAATTAGCAAGAACAGAGCATGTTTAAGAGCTGCTTTCTGAAGAGGGATCCACTACATACAGGAAACTTTCTCCCCTGTGCCTTAATGCGTAGTGCCCAGTTTAACCTCTTGGTGGAAGATCTCTTCGAATGGAGTTTAAATTCCTAAATTGTGGACTCTGGACAACTGATGGAGATTAACCAGTATCTTGGTGACTTGAATCAAGATCTCCATTCTCTCCTTCAGACACCAATGACTTTTTGCCTTGCACTTTGCAACTGTCTTAAACTATATGAAAACATAATTTTATCTGGGATAATTGCATATAGGGTCTGCAAATTGGCTTGCCTCCTAAATTTGGTAGCTGTAAAGCCAACGTTAGGATATTCTTACCTTTCTTTGAACACATTGGACTTGTTAAAGGCAGGGTGTATGGGAGGCTGGAAGTTCAACTTCTCTGGTCCAGAAGGAATTACACCTTTCCAGAGATCAACCCAGTCTGCTGCCGATGAGTAATGCTCTCTCCACCCAAGCATCGAGGGAGGTCTAGAGATCATGAGCAAAATCAGAGCAAAATCAAACATGACAGAGGAGGAGGAATATTAAACCTCAATTTCTTTGGGTTTTTAACTCACCAGGGCAGAAGCTTTTGGATGTTATATCTTTTAGACTGTAGTTTAAGAATTTTGGATTTTGAAATTGGAAGGGGAGACGAAGCATGAGAGACTGTGGACTCTGAGAAACAAACTGAGGGTTTTGGAGGAAGGGGGTGGCGGGATGGGTAAGCCTGGGGTGGGTATTAAGGAGGGCACATATTACATAGAGCACTGGGTGTGATACACAATGAATCTTGGAACCCTGAAAAAATAAAAATAAAGAATAAAAGCATTAAAATAAAAAAAAATTTGGATTTTGTAATCCTAAAATTTGTATGAAACCAGAAAAGACCCCAAATAGCCAGAGGAATGGTGAAAAAGAAAGCCAAAGCTGGTGGCATCAGAATCCCAAACTTCAAGCTCTATGACAAAGCTGTCATCAAGACAGTATGGTATTGGCACAAAAACAGACACAAAAACAGACACATAGATCAATGAAACAGAATAGAGAGCCCAGAAATGGACCCTCAACTCTATGGTCAACTAATCTGCGACAAAGCAGGAAAGAATGTCCAGTGGAAAAAAAAACAGTCTCTTCAACAAATGGGGTGTTGGGAAAATTGGACAGCCACATACAGAAGAATGAAATTGGACCATTTCCTTACACCACACACAAAAATAGACTCAAATGGATGGAAGACCTCAATGTGAGGCAGGAATCCATCAAAATCCTTGAGGAGAACAAAGGCAGCAACCTCTTTAACCTCAGCCGCAGCAATTTCTTCCTAGAAACATCGCCAAAGGCAAGAAAAACAAGGGCAAAAATGAACTATTAGAACTTCATCAAGATTAAAAGCTTTTGCACAGCAAAGGAAACAGTCAACAAAACCAAAAGACAAGTGACAGAATAGGAGAAGATATTTGCAAATGACATACCAGATAAAGGGATAGTATCCAAAATTTATAAAGAACTTATCAAACTCAACACCCAAAGAACAAATAATCCAATCAAGAAATGGGCAGAGGACATGAACAGACATTTCTGCAGAGAAGACATCCAGATGGCCAACAGACACATGACAAAGTGCTCAACATCCCTCGGCATCAGGGAAATACAAATCAAAACCACAATGAGATATCACCTCACACCAGTCAGAGTGGCTAACAACACAGGAACCAAATGTTGGTGAGGATGCAGAGAAAGGGGAATCTTCTTACACTGTTGGTGAGAATGCAAGCTGGTGCAGCCACTCTGGAAAACAGTATGGAGGTTCCTCAAAAGTTGAAAATAGAACTAATCTAGGGCCCAGCAATTGCTCTATTAGGTATTGACCCCAAAGATAAAAATGTAGTGATCCAAAGGGACATGTGCACCTGAATGCTTATAGCAGCAATGCCCACAATAGCCAAATGATGGAAAGAACCTAGATGTCCATCAACATATGAGTGGATAAAGAAGATGTGGTATATATACATAATGGAATATTATGCAGCCATCAAAAATTGAAATCCTGCCATTTCCAACAACATGGATGGAACTAGAGGGTATTATTCTAAGCAAAATAAGTCAATCAGAGAAAGAAAATTGTCATATGATCTCACTGATATGAGAAATTTGAGAAACAAGACAGAAGATCATAGGGGAAGGGAGGGGCAAGATGAAACCAGAGAAGGAGATAAACCATGAGAAACTCAATATCAGGAAACAAACTGAGGGTTGCTGGAGTGGGGGGTGGGTGGGAGGATAGGGAGAGGGTGGTTGGGTGATGGACATTGGGGAGGGTATGTGCTATGGTGAGCGTTGTGAATTACGTAAGGCTGATGAATCACAGACCTGTACCTGTGAAACAAATAATACATTATATGTTAATAATAAAAAAGAATTCTGGATTTTGATTGATTTGCTGTGTTGTTGGAATAGTTCTGTATCTTTAAATTTTTAGGTACTTATTTTTTAATTTAAATTTTAGTTAACAGATTGGTGCGATACTGGTTTCTTGAGTAGAATTCAGTAATCACCAGTGCTCATCACAAGTGCCCTCTTTAATGCCCATCACCCATCTAGTCATCCTCTATCTTCTTCCCTCCATCAACCCTCAGTGTGTTCTGTATTATTAAGAGTCTCTTATGGTTGGTTTCCCTCTCTCTTTGCCCTTCCCATATGTTCATCTGTTTTCTTTCTTAAATTCCACATATGAGTGAAATCATATATGGTATTTGTCTTTCTCTGACTTATTTCATTTAGCAAAATACACTCTAGCTCCATCCACATTGTTGTAAATGGCAGGACTTCATTTTTTGATGGTTGAGTAATATTCCATTGTATATATACACCACATTGTCTTTATCCATTCCTCAGTCAATGGACATTTGGGCTCTTCCATCCTTTGGCTATTGCTGATAATGCTATAAATATGAGGGTGCACGTGCCCCTTCGAATCTGTATTTTTGCATCCTTTGTGTAAATACCTAGTAGTGCAATTGTTGGGTTGTAGAGTAGTTCTATTTTTAACTTTTTGAGGAATTGGATTTTGAGCTCTTTAAAAGTTAATCTTCAAGTTTTAATTTCTCAGGAAGAAATTCATAATGGGAAGGGGTTTTCATTCAAATGTGAAGTAACTTTATGTTGTTGGAATTTTGCTATTAACTTAAATAACAAAAGATTTGATATAAACAGTTACTGGATTAGCTCAATACCATGAAGAGCCTCTGACAATATGGCCGGATGTAATTAGGTTGGAAAATAGAATAGGGAGGGTTTAACCTTGATTACAGATTGGCCCAAGGAAAGAAATTAATGTGTTTGCATGATTCCAGACCATATTAAAGGATGTAAAACTTGCTAATTAATTTTATGAAGATAGCATTATCTTAATACCAAAATCTGATATAAAGATAACAGATAAAAATACAGGGGTCCTCCTTTATCCAGGCGGATACACTGAGACCCCCAGGGGACACCTGAAACTGTGCATATTGCTTAACCCTAAATACATTATGTTTTTTCCTATACATACATACCTATGATAAAGTTTAATTTATAAATTAGGCACAGAGATTAACAATAAAATAGAGCAATTATAACAATGTACAGCAATCCAAGTTATGTGAATGTTGTCTCTCTCAAGATACCTTAATTCGGGACACCTGGGTGGCTCAGTTAGTTGGGCAGCTGCCTTCGGCTCAGGTCATGATCCCAGTGTCCTGGGATCGAGTCCCACATCAGGCTCCTTGCTCGGCAGGGAGCCTGCTTCTCCCTCTGCCTCTGCCTGCCACTCTGTCTGCCTGTGCTTGTGCTCGCTCTCTCTCGCTCTCTCAGAAATAAATAAATAAATAAAATCTTAAAAAAAAAAAGATACCTTAATTCTACTGTACTCATTCATCCTTCTAATTGTGATGATGTGAGATGGTGAAATGTCTAGGTGTTAAGAGGAGGTGAGGTAAGCGATGTTGGCATGTGATGTAGTGTTAGGTTGCTGTCAATCTTTTTTTTTTTTTTTTTTTTTAAGATTTTATTTGTCAGAAAGAGAACACAAGCACGGGGAGCAGCAGGCAGAGGGAGAAGCAGGCTCCCAGCCAAGCAAGCTCAGTGCTCAGAATGAGGGCCATCTGCTTCTGGACCGTGGCTGACCATGGGTCACAGAAACTGGGGACAATGAAACCATGAATAAGGGGGACTACTGTACAGCTAGTTCATGTTACTCGTGGGAGCTCCATTCCATACACCTGCCGTAGACCCTGAATTCGTGGATACTGACCCATCGCTCCTAGGGGAAATACACAGGTTCCTGCAAGCTTTTGGTCATAGTATTTTCATCAACCAATTACTGCATAACCTTTGTTTCATGTGTGTTTCTGTTTAGAGACACTTGTTTGCTGTATGTAGCTCTTCAGGAACACTGAACACATGGCCAATCCGTGCCTATAAGCTGTGCTTGAATGAAGCTTTCCTAAGACACACATTTTCTCCCAAAGGCACATCACAGTCTTTTTACACATAGGCACACTGGACAATACCTCAGCACTGTGGCTATGGGCCATTTCAACCATCGTACTCACTAACACAAAACACAAAAATGGAAAAAACCTAGCCCTAAATATACCATGAGCTGGACACTTGCTTACAGTATGAAGATTGAACCGAAAAGGCAGAGAATTGCCTCAGCTGGGGAGGCGCACACGAGCAGACTCAGATGCGTCTCCCTCTCTGCCCAGGCGCGCGAACGACAGTGAAAGCACGCAAGGGATGGATTTGGGGTTACAAATGTGTTTCCGCCACGAGGCGAATTTGCAAATATAGAATCTGTGAGTGATGAGCATTGCCTGCCTGGCAAAATTGCATTCACAGCAGCAACACAGTTCTAACTGTGGACTATGAACCCAAATGACGGCAGTGGTAAAATAGTATTAAAGGGCATTAGACAAGACCTGAGTAGATGGATAGACCCACTGTTTCTGGATAGGAAGACTCAATCATATAAGATGTAGTCAAAATTACAGTGGGTAGTTTTATACATAACTTTTTTTTTTTTTAAGAGAAAGAGGGTACATAAGTTGGGGAGTAAAGGAGCAGAGGGAGAGGGGAAAAGAGACTCTTCAGCAGACTCCATCTCAAGTGCAGAGCCTGATGTGGAGCTCAATCTCATGACCCTGAGATCATGACCTGAGCTGATACCAAGAGTTGGCCGCTTAACTAAATGAGCCACCCAGGCATCCATTTATTTTATTTTTTTTTTTAAGACAAATCATTTTAAAGTTTTTGTGTAAAAAATAGCTATGTAAGAGTTGCCCAAACATTTTTGGAAAAAATAGAGAATATAAAATTTACTATGAAAGGTCTTCTATGACCGCACACCGTTCCTGTTCAGCAGAGGATGGGGTGAATGCCTGTATTTAATGTTGGAAGAGAACACTGAGACCTGAACCTCACAGGATATACACAAAAATGCCTTCAAAATGCGTGAGTGAACATTCTTGACCTTTTTAACTGTAGGAATTTTAAAGAAAATTTGAGACGCAGGTTTCATCACCTTGGGTGGCATCAGCCTTTAGGAAGCCTAGAGTCCATGAGGAGTTGACTACCTAACAAGTAAGAATCTCTGCGCGTCGGGGCGCCCGGGTGGCTCAGTGGATTAAAGCCTCTGCCTTCGGCTCGGGTCAGGATCCCAGGGTCCTGGGATCGAGCCCCGCATCGGGCTCTCTGCTCATCAGGGGGCCTGCTTCCTCCTCTCTCTTCACCAGCCTCTCTGCCTACTTGTGGTCTCTGTCTGTCAAATGAATGAAATCTTAAAAAAAAAATCTCTGTGTGTCAAAGGACAAGATTAAGAACAAAGCTAAAAGACAAACAAGTCTGGGGAAAAAACTTATTAACACATGTGAAAGACCAAGTGTTAATGTAATTCAGCTTCTACAAATTCCTAAGGACCCTATGTGACAAAGGCTGTGAACAGGCATTCTCAGGAGAGAAGAGGCCCCAATAAACACACACAGGTAAACTCAGCATGAAACATGGACGTGCAAACAGAAATAATAAAATCCTCTGATGCTCATAGAGTTTGGGGAGAAGGAGGGAAAGCAACCTGTGCTCACAAAAGTGTGGGAAAACCAACATTTGTATCTACTTCTAGATACAAGACTCGTTAGCATAATAAGACTCATTAGCATAATTTTTGAGAATATGCCAATATACTTAAATGTCCAATGTCCATGCCTGTAAATACTCAACCCATCGACAGTATGTGTAGGAAACTATCCTCCAGAAATCAAAGTATCATTTTAACACTTATTCATACATTCATCGACTGCAGCATTGTTTGTAACAGAAAAAACAAAAAAACAAAAAAACAAAAAACGGAAACATTCTGAGTGTCGACCAGCAACGAGTGTAGCCAGACCATGGAATAGTCTGCATCTGTGAAAATGGATGTTATAGAGTTTTCCTGTTCATGTGGAGGCTTTTTCCCCCCAAGACAATGTCTTCATGACCCTGTGAGATCTTGCTCTAAATTTCTCTAGAAATTCTCTAGGCTTCGTGGCGCTGGCCGAGCTTCAGGTAAGATAGTGTTCCAGAAAAATTGTGTTTGTGATCTTGCATTGAGCAGCAAAACAGGTGTCCCTCTCTGGGGCCACCCACACGATCCTGCTTATGTGCTTAACAGGTTCACAGCTTTCTCCCCTCTCCCCCTGAGAGGCAGAGGAAATCGCATCATCCTTCTACCAAACCGATTCGGGTTTCACTGGCCCGGTGCCATCTGCCCCCAGACCCTTAGAAATATGACCCTTTGGGTGGAACCACATTAAAAAAAGTTTTTTAAAAAATGATTTCAGAAAACCCTGGGGACAGGGTAGGTGGGGATAAAAAACACAATATGGGGTTTTCAGTAACATCTTGAACTTATAACTCTGTGAAATATTGTCTTTGAGCCATTAATGAGACCCACATTGCACCCGTGGCCTTGATGTTACACACGGTGGGGGCGGGCCATGGCATTCCCTGTCCTCTGGCTCTGTACTCCTCATTACGTCCTTGTTCCTTTTTGTTCTCGAAGATAACTTCTGGGGTGCCCATGGCCTCTGCGACATTTCTCCTGGGAAGAACTGGTTTAGAAATTCAAGCAATGCTTGACTCTATGTCCCATGCCTCACACTGCCAGCTGCTTGGCCTGAATAACTCTGGGGCGGCTGGCCCTGGCCTGCTCCCCTCAGTTTGGGTCGATGAGCATTCCCCTCGGCGCCTAAACCTTTAAAGTCTGCCCAGGAGAACAGCAGTCCTACAAATTAGCAGAGGTGCACAGAGCCTGAAGGAAATTGGGAATCTTAGAAAATTACATTATTGCTAGGCTGGTAGAAACTTTAGAAGAGTGTGTGTGTGTGTGTGTGTGTGTGTGTGTTTAAATCCGCCCCCATTTACAGACTGAAAAGACACAGAATTTCAAGAAAGTAAGACTTCAAAAGCTTCAGAGAGTGTCCCTTAACTAATTCTTCTCGGAGTGCGGTCTGTGGACAAGTTGCTCGAAATCACCTGGGAGCTCATTAAAATGGAGATTTCGGGCGCCCGGGTGCTAAGTTGGTTAAGGGTCTGCCTTCCGCTCAGGCCATGATCCCATCCCAGAGTCCTGGGATCGAGTCCGGCATCGGGCTCCCCACTCAGTGGGGAGCCAGCTTCTCCCTCCTCTCTCTCTGCCCTTCTCCCCTGCTCGTGTGGGCTCTCTTTCTGCCAAATAAATAAAAAACAGTCTTTAAAAAAATGCAGAACTCACAGAGATTCCAATTCAATAGTTCTAGAAGGGGACCTAGAAACCTGGATTTTAAAGTCTTCCCAGCAAATGTGTGCATTCTCTAGGATGCAAGAACCAGTGCACTACGCTCAGTCTCCCTACCTGGGGCAGGTCGTCTCTGCTGGGAAGGCAGGCGGCCAGGTGCACCCGAAATGGTGAGACAGCCCTGATTTAGAAATCGAGCATGTAAGCCTCCAAGACAGTCTCACTGAAAGACAGAGTTTGTCCTTCTGGATCATTGAAAGGATGAGGACTTCTAATACTGCTAATGTAGGATGTTACAGTACTAGGACTCTGTGTGCGTGCGTGTGTGTGTGCGTGCGTGTGCACGCGTGTGTGTGTAAGACTGTTTGACAGAGAACACGAGCAGGGGGAGCAGCAAGCAGAGGAAGAGGGAGAAGCAGGCTCCCCGCTGAGCAGGGAGCCTGAACTGGGGCTCGATCCCAGGACCCCGGAATCATGACCTGAGCCAAAGGCAGATGCTCAACCGACGGAGCCACCCAGGCGCCCCTGATATTGTAACTCCTAATAGTGCTAATTAAAGCTGACACTTTGTCTTGTTTCTGTGCTGACAAAAGCCGGTGATTGTGGCCATCCGGAGAGTTAGTGGTGCTCCTTGGGTGCAGGGGATTCGATCCTTCGTACTTCCTAAAGCGCTTCCTTTGGCTTGTGGAAGGTGCGAGATGCTGACATCTGGCAAAGCTGGGAAAGGACAGGCCAGAAGGGCTGACGTTCTTCCCGTGGGACTGTAGATCTTTTCTGAATCTAGGGGACACTGTGCCCCTCCTCCACAGAAACACACAAACTTGGGCAGAAATTTCTGAAAACACATGGACTCTCTGAACTCAAAACCCCCCACTCGAGACAGAGAAAATCTTTTCTACTTTAATTGACTCCAAGAACTCCCCAGAGGTATATTCTGGGGGATCTGGAATGTAAAGTATCTAATTTTTCCAGAAAAGTGGAGAACAGCAAATTTTGTAAGGGGGCTGATAATAAAGTTGGGTGAGAGTTGTAGCAGGGTGCATTAATATGCTTTCTTTAGGGTATGAAACTCTGTAGCAGAAAGTGGAAACAGATTGAAATGTCAAATTCTCTTCTATTCATTTACATCTGGTTGTCTGTTACCGAGGGAATCTGGGATGCAGAGGAATATCGATGGGGACCAGTGAAGTCACACGGATAAAAAAACAATCCCCAAATTTTGCAGCTATAAAAAAAAAAAATTCCCCATTATACACCAAATGCCAGGCTTTCCCTTGTAATTTATCATCTGTTCTATTTTCCATGGGGACTCCTATAGTCAGCTCTCGCCACAAATTGCTGCATAACACACCATCCCCAAATGTGGCGGCGTTAAAAAAAAAATTTGGGGGGGGGGCTCACATTTCTGCTGGTCAGCTGGGGCAGGCCGGCTCTGAGCGAGAGGCTGACCGGGACAGCTCTGATGATTCCCGCATGTTCCAGCATGTGCTAAGTGCTCCTCATTTTCCTGGGCTTGTTCATCTCCCCAAGGCATGCTCCTCCAGAGAGGCTGAAAAGGGCCAGGACCTCTTTGCATTATGTTGCCAATACCCTGTCAGATGAAGCAAGACACCTAGTAAAGCCCGAAGTCAAGGGGAGGAGAAGAACACAGCCCCAGAGGGAAGAGCTACAAAGCCCCCAGCCCCTGTCACAGGGACTGGAGAGGGGGTGGCCAGTAATCTCTTTACCACTGGATTTTCCACCTCCAATAAAGAGAACGGTCACTTCCCCTGGGTATCTAAAGTGAGCCAGGGCTCTGTTACACAGGCTGGTCTCCCCGCAGAGGCGCCCACGGGAAACTGTCTCCCTGATGAGGAAAGTAAGTCTGTGTTGTGAGGTGGCTGACCAGTTCCCGCTTTCCCCTGCCCCGCCGGCCGCAGCCGCAAGAGGGGCGCAGAGACGAAGCACAAGTGTACAGACTACCCCTTGGTCTGCGCTCGGGGCTCAGGCCGGGAGAGATTAGGCTCTCCTGGGCCCGCGGGCATGAAATAAACCTCCGATCCACCAAGGTCTCGGAGGCCGCCTGGACTTTTTGGCCGGGATCCCGTCCGCGATCGGTAACATCTGGTTACCCTGACCAGGAAACCCAACCTCGCTGGCCCACTGTGGTCACCGGTTTGGGGTCAACGGCGGGGTGGTGATCAAACGAGGGGTCGGAGGGAGAAGGTGCTTCCTGCCTAGGACCAGCCCTGCCCCGCTGTTCTCACCGGACTCAAAGGAGACTTGGCAGGTGTGGACCTGGTTCCGACGTCGGATTCCGGGGAGGCCTGGGGCCCCGGGGCCAGTCAGACCCCCCCATCAGGGTGGAAGCGGGAGACCTGCAAGGACTCACAGGTAGGACTTCCCAGAGAGGGAGGTCACCCAGGTCAGAAACCGCCGCGAAAAGGGGATCAGAAGGGAACTTCCGAAAGGAATTCCACAGCTCAGGGCCCCCCAGGGGTGGGGTGGGGGGAACCGTAATGACTCCGGTGAGACCGGCCAAGTGGACGTGCACTTTGATGTGGCTTGTCAGGAGGACTGATTCTGTGGGTCCCCAGGCTTGAGACCCTGGAGTCCGAGTGGGCCCCAAGCCGTTTCCATCGTGACCTTGCAGGGTCTAATACGAGCCCTTGGCACGCCAGTCTGGGGTTTATACGGGCTCCCTATGGCTAAGAGGCCCCCAAGTCTCCTCTGGGAGGGTGGACACGCGGGCATCTGCCTTCTCTCCTCAGGAGGGGCGCCCACCTTGTCTGTCCCTGCGCCACCCCACAAGGCAGCACTAGGGTCCTAGACTGTCCAAGCAGTTTCAGGAAGGGGATTCTAGAAGACTATGGAGTTAAGAAGCATCCCGGCAAACTGAGAACCCTGTGTGAGTTAGTGGCCCACGTTTAATGTCGGCTGGCCTTCAGAAGGGACACTGGCTGTCTCAGCCGTTCATCGAGTGTGACAAGTTGTTTTAACAGGGGAGCCGGAACACCCCAGCCAGTTTCTATATGTTGACTCCCGGCTGGGAATTTCCCCCCCTCAACCTTGAGTGCGATTTACTTGCAATAGGCAGGGACAGGCCAGGGTCTTAACTGCTTCCTCCGAGCGGCCCCCAAACACCACAGAAGCCCCCGCCTCCACAGATGGTAGGCGGAGACCCCGAGGCTAAACCGATCCTGCCCCCTCCGTCTACACCCCCAAGGCCTTCCTCACCTGGCCCCCTCCAGTTCCAGACGGTCCACCGCCATCCATCTCCCCGGCACCCAGGCCCAGAGGATCCACTTTCTCCAGGACCAGCAGCCAGGCTGCGCCCCAGGCAGGGCCAAGCGCCCTCCCAATGCTGGTACAAGAGAAGCAAGAACCCGAGAGGCACGGTAAAGACAGTAGTCCAGCCCGGCCGTCCCATGCTGTATAATCAACATTCCTTCATCGCCGACCCCCTCGACTGGACACAGGAGCCCATGTGCTCATGCTGGGGAAGAGTTTTCAGAGTGGCCCTGTGGGGAGTCTCTAAGACAGAGAGCCCCCAAGCATGGAAAGAGGGGGGTACCCGGAACACCCTTGGCCAGTGATCAATGTGCCTACTGCAAAGAAAAGGGGCATTAAAAAAAAAAAAAAAAGGTATGTCCCAGCTGGGGAAAGGCTCAAAACCCCAGCCGCTACAAGGAAAAACCCTGGAAAGGGGACCTTATAGGCCTTGCAGAAATAGACTCAGACTGAAGGGAACCGGGCTCTCTTCTTTTTGGCCCCCAGGAGCCCGCGGTCAAAATAAAAATAGGGGGCCAGTGATTTCATGGTTCATACTGGCTCCGAGCAGTCTGTTGTCACCTCCCCAGTGGCCCCTTTCAGCAAAAGGACTGCGACCACCCTTGGGGCTACCAGGACATGGGCAAATACAGCAACCCCTTTGCCAGGCCCGTCAGTGTAAACTCAGGGACCACAGGGTCCGACATGAATTCCTTTATCTATCTGATTGCCCCATCCTCCTCTTGGGCCGAGATATACTCTCTAAGCTTGGCGCTCAGATAAAATTTGAGCCTACCAGGCACACCAGCCTCTGATTAAACCCAGGGCAAAAGAAGATGGGGTCTCTAGCAATTACCACACCAAGAAAGAAATGGAAGCCATTCTGCCCCCAAGCCCAGCTGAATGGGCCGCCAGAGTTCAGGCTCACGTTCAGTATGGGCTAAAGATAACCCACCTACACTAGCCCAGACTTGGGCCCCTATCACCATTAAACTGATCCCGGGAGCCCAACCCCAGAGGCAAAGCAATCCTCCTACCCCCAAGAAGCTAAGATTGCATTCAAGAACATCCGGCCAGACTTAGAAAGAAGGTATCCCAATTGAGTGCCAGTCGGCTTTAAATACCCCACTCCTGCCAGTTAAGACAGGAGGAGGATATCGACCAGTCCAAGACCTGCGGGCCATCAACAAGGCAGCCGTCTCCCTCCACCCAGTGGTCGCAAATCCACACCCTCCTCCAGGATGCGGATGATCTCCTCCTCGGCAGGGACACACAGGACGACTGCACAAAAGGCACAAAGGCCCTCCGACAGCTCCTGTCAGACTCGGGATACCAAGTCTCATGGAAAAAGGCACATATCTGCCAACAACGGGTCTGTTATCTCGGTTTCCTCCTTACCCAAGGGAGAAGAGAACTAGGACCAGAGGGGGGAAAAAAAGCAATCATCCCCTTGCCGCAGCCCCAGACGAAAAGGGGCCTACAAACATTCCTGGGGGCTACAGGATTCTGCTGCATCGGGATTCCTGGGTTTTCGGCAATGGCAAGACCCCTCTATAATCCGTTGGGGGGTACCAAACCGGGAACCCCCTGCCTGGACTGAAAAAGCAGAAGCCGCCTTCACAGAGATAAAGGCTGCCCTGAGGTGGGCTCCAGCCCTGGGCCTACCAAACATAGAAAAATCCTTCAATCTCTTTGCACGTGAAAAAATAGCGCCCGGGGTACTCATCGCGACTGCTGGGCCCAGACAACGGCCAGTTACAGATCTGTAAGAGGGACTGGACTCCGTGGCAGCAGGATGGCTCCCATGCCTCAGGGCGCTGGCAGGGAGGGAGACAAGGTCACCCTGGGACAAGAACTTAACGTCAACGTCCCTCATGAATACACAGGGGCACCGCTTCCTGTCCAGCTCTCGGCTAGCACAGTACCAAGGGCTCCTCTGCCAGAATCCATGGGTCACCCTTGAAACAGGACATTAAACCCAACAACCTTCCTCCCCACGGAAGAGGGGGAACCAGACCATGACTGCTCCAAAGTAATGGATACAGTCTATGCGTGCCGCCCAGACTTGCGGGATCCAGACATAAGAAATCCAGAACCCACATTGTTCAGCGATGGCAGTAGTTACCTACAAAAAGGTGTCCGAAAAGCGGGTTACACAGTGACAACGACCACTAAAGTCCTAGAAGCTAAGGCATCACCAACCAGCAGGACGGTCAGCACAACGGGCTGAACTACAAGCCTTAGTCCGAGCCCTCGCCCTCACTGAAGGCAAGCGGGGCAGCGTGCACACCGACGCCCGGGACGCCTTTGCTCCTGTGTCTAGCCAGGGGGCCGTCTGCAAGGAGAGGGGCCTCCTCACCACTGCACAAAAGCCTATCAGAAGGTCTGACTTCCAGCAGACGTAGCAATCCTTGCAGGGAAGGGACACCAGAAAGGAGACGACCCCATAGGGCAGAGGAGGCTGCCAAGACCGCAGCCAGTGAGGACACGGACAGAGCCCCTTCCCTCACCATGGCCCTGACACCCCCGGAAGAAGTCCCTCTGCCCAGTGACACTAAAAAGAGGAGGGGAGTAGCCCCTCTCGGCGATCTAGAAATAGACTTCACAGACGTGCAGCCGAGCACCGCGGATGCGCCCATTCTCTGGATGGGTCCGGGCCTTCCCCACCACGACGGTGCGAAGCCAGGAAGCAGCCAAAGTCCTGTTGTGGGAGCCCGTGCCCCGGTTCAGCCCGCTGTCAACGCTCCAGAGTGACGATGGGCCCGACTTTGTAGCATCTTGACCAAGTCTCCCAGCATCACCTGGAGGCTCCACCCCCACCCCGGCCCCGACGCTCAGGGAAGGTAAAGTGAAGGAACCGCACCCTCAAGGGAGCCTCAGCACAGGTGTGTCGGGAGACTCGCCTCCCACGGTCAGATCCGCTGCACCCCTGGGATGCTCGGTTACTCCAAACTAGTGTAAGGACGGCCTCCCCCGTGCGTGGGGAGCCTTCCAGGAAACTTACATCAGACTGGGTATAAAGAGATAGAGGACTTCAGACCCTGGGGGCCACCCTAAATAAATGACAAAAGTACTCCATTAAGAGGACCCCAATCTCCTTAGGCTCCCAGGTACACTCCTTCCAGGCAGGAGACCTAGTCTGGGTCAAAAATTGGGAGAGGGACCCCTCAAACCACAGTGGACAGGGCCTCCCTCTGTTGTCCCAACCACCCCTACTGCCCTTAAGGTCTCTGGCGTCACCCCGTGGGTCCACCACTCCAGAGTGAAAAAGCCCATGACCTGGACAAGAAGCCAGGCCACTGGAAAGTCCAGCCAAACCCGCAGACCCGCTCTGGCTTCGCCTCTGACGAGTCCCCACCGACGGGTGGACACCTGCTCGCTGTGTCCCTGGTGCTCACCAGCCCGGTAGCCCTCATCCTAGAGGTCGGACTCTACAGGTTGCCCCTTCTGACTGGGCTTTCCCCCAGAGACTTGCCATTGCTGTTGTTTATCGGGTGACCCCAGGGGGTTTTCCTGCCCTTACTTGTCCACAGGCTTTATCTGCTGCCGGGCTAGCCACATGGCGCCCTCTAAGGACGGCTGTGGACCCCACTTCTGGTGGCCCTCTGCCGTCTATTCCGACGGGCCTTTCACGACGGTTTTCCCGACCCCAGGCGGTCCTGGTCTTCTGCTCCCTGGTATGTTGTTCTCCTCCCCGCCTCCAGCTCGCCCGACCGGGCAGCGGGGACAGACACCCCGCACGATCACGCCGCCTGTCCCTCACCCGAGCTTTCGGTCCTCCCCGGGAGCGACGCTCCACTTGCATGAAAACCCAGCCACCCCGACGCTCCCCCACGGCCATCCCCCTCCTCGTGAGCCTGTTGGCCGCGGCGGGAGCTGCCCTGGGCACCACCGGCGTGGGGACGTCACAGGTTCAGTACCAGGGGCGGCTCGGCAGCTCACGGCGCATTGTCCCGGCCCCGCAGCGCCAGCCCAACTGGCTGGCCTCGGGGCCCCCCAGAACAGGCGCGGACTCCACGGACTCCCAGCCGCGCAAGGGGGGCTCTGCCTTCTTACAGGACTGTTGTTTCTGTGCTAGGAACTTGGGGGCATCCAAGAAACCCTCACCCAATTGCAGGGGCGAGTAATCGCCGGGGGAGGGCCTCCAGCGGGCGACTGTGTGAGATTCCCTCCCACAACAGCTCCCTTGGCTCGCCCCCCTCCCTGGCCACAGGAGCATTCGGTCCTCGGATTTTTAACGCCCTCACCAGCTGTATCACTGCACAAAGTGCCAAGGCCAGAGGCCAGCTGCTGCTCCCTCGCCGTAATAAACACGAGGCGCTCTAAACCAGGTGTTTAAGGGGGCATCAAGGGGAAGGACGATAAGGAAAATCTGTGTTGTGAGGTGGCTGACAGCCCTGCAGGGGAATCCCAGTCCCGGGCCCAGGGCCGTTCCCGCTTTCCCCTGCCCCGCCGGCCGCAGCCGCAAGAGGGGCGCAGAGACGAAGCACAAGTGTACAGACTACCCCTTGGTCTGCGCTCGGGGCTCAGCCCGGGAGAGATTACGCTCTCCTGGGCTCGCTGGTGGGAAGTAAACCTCCCATCCCGCAGGGTCTCTGAGGCCGCTTGGTTTTTTCTGGCCGGGATCCAGTCCGCGATCGGTAACATCCCCAGTCTAGATTTCGCCCAGTTTGGGTGGGACTATTTCCAGCCCTGGCTCTCCAATCTCCTAAAATTATTACATCAGGGATGAGATGGTTCTACTATGTGAAATCCCAAAGGCTGTCAAATTGGATCCAGACATCTAAGGGATAAACAAGCATACTAATAGGATGGACTTATATTTGTATTTTTGTTATTCATATTTACACCGCCACAGGTGAAACCCCACCAGGTCTGTCAGGAACTCATGAACTTGGAACGAACCAGCTTACATGTACCAAGAAGCCTGGAAACTTACCCTCTGTTAAGGGACATTGTGAGAAGTCCACTCTCCTCTGGTAATGTGGTTTTCCTGTAAGGCCAGATGGGAAAAGTCCCCAAACTTTAAACCTGAAATTAAAGTGAAAGGTATATTTATAATTTTTTTGGTTCTACAATCTTTCCCAGTTAATGAAAAGATTTTTTAATCACCAGGAAGCTAAGCTAACCCCCCTCAGAAAACCCTCCTCAAAAAGGGGGGAAAAAAAAAAAGATGGTGATTTTCCTTAGGTGCCTTGCTGTTCCAGGATTCCTCACCTGAGAAAAGCTTACCTTTGAGTAAGGACAGGACGACCCTCTGGGCTCCAAGTGTAGAAAGGGCATTCTCCTCCAACACGGAACATGAGGCTTATTTGTCCTGTGCCTTTAGGGGAAAACTGGGGTAGGTTGAAGGCAAAAATGGCGGGATTCACCACCTTCCCCCCGACCCACACCCTTTATCGTGCCATCTAGAATTTCCTCCCACCAAGAGGTGGAGCCTGTTTCTCCACCTCTCAAATCTGGGCCAACCATGTGATTTGTTTCGGCCAACAGAATGCCCTAGAAGAATACTGCACCGTGCATGCATCTAAGCCTAACGAGGCTTCGCAGGCTTGGGCTCTCATTTTAAACCCCCACGTGACCAAACCAGGTGCACCTGCTGGGGTTGGGGGGCGGGGGAGAGGTGGCTCCTCCCCAGAGCCCCCAGCTGCCCCGCCAGCTGACCATGAGATCTGGCTAAAATCAGCCGAGCCTGCCAGGGTCAGCAAAACTGCCCGGGGGAACCCACAGAACTCAGCAGCAAGACGCCCGCTGTTCTATGCGGTTGTGGTTTCGTGTAATGATGAAGGGATATGGCAGGGGTGCGGGAGCTCAGGAAGACACGAGCCTGCTAAACCCAGGGAATCCTCTCCACTCCCTGGGGGGATTGGGTGACAGTGGGGCCTAGCCTGCAAAGGAGGACGGCCGTGGAGAGGAAGTGAATTCGTCCGTTTGATCATGCCCCTCTAGCTGGCTAAGAATGACACACTGCCAGAACAGCGGACGATTTATTCCACGGTGTTCGACAAATACTGTGGTGTTGGCATTCTCAGATGAAAGAAAACTCAAGCAGGTGGGAGCCCATGTGCTGGCTTCCCAACAGGCTGCAGGTGCAAAGGGTGGTGACACGGTGGGAGGGGAGTGCTGGCTCACACCTAAGCCCGCCTGCAGATTCCCTCTTCCATCTCCAACAGGTGTGTCACGAGAGGCCGAGAGGGTTCTTTCGACTGACTCTTGGCACCTGGGAGACTCTTCACCGGGGGGCCACACCTTAGCATGGTCATGGGAGGCCACGAGTGCCTCCTTCTTTTCGGGACCTGTCTCCGATCTGGTGACAGGATCTGGCTCCAGAAATGATGGACAGTGGCAAGAGATCGGGTGTTTTTTTCCCCAAAGAATTATTCCAAAGGCGAGTCAACTTCTCTAGCTTTTCTGGACAACGGAAGATTCATGGGTCTGGTTGCCGTTCTAGCAAGTCAGGCTTTTTCTGAGTGTCGTCTGTGGAAGAGGCAGGCTGCTATGGGGGAAGCCCCCTTACACCCCTGCACACCCTCACCCCCAGTTCCCGACGTGCCAGAGCAGCTAGCTGCACGCAAATGCACGTCAGCCCCTCTCTTCATACTGGCCTTCAAGAGAAGCTCGGAAAAGCCTGCTCTCCTGGCCACACTTCCGCCCACCCTCCGCCTTGGGCTGCCTCACATAGTCTGGGAACAAGACATTTCTTATATGCTTAAGGCACTTCATGCCCTAAAATGCTCTTTGTGCCTTCATTTCTTAACTTGTTTTATCTTAAACTTCGAAACGATTCACTAGGAAAACAAAGGTCTTTTCATAGTTTATAGACTGGGGAAACACAAGAGCTCAGGGGTGACCCCAGGAGTCTGGGGACTAACACCCAGCCCGATTCCTGTATGACCGACAGACAGACATCTTGTCCCTGCTACACGGACTAAGATCCTAAATTTCTTGGCTCTAATGTCAGGAGATGGCAGCGGCTGACATCTTCCTAGAGCACCAGAACCTTCTTGGAGCAGCTCTTTTACTTTGCTAATTTTGCTAATTGGAAGCTTTCTGTGCCAAGGCCTTAAAGTGAGTGACTGCAGAAAGAGGGACAAAGTGTATTTTCATGCTGCTGAGTCTAATGACAAGGAATCAGTTCCACAGGTACCTTTTTCTTTGACCTTCTTCCACATGGTGCTCTCAGGAAATTCCATTACTATTGATCCCCTCCAATTGTCATGCTCTAATGACGCTGTTTCCATTCACAAGGGAAATGATTATGCAGACTCTGAGTTGTGTGAATGCATTAGATGTATTTATCTACATATCTTTGCTGCTCTAGTAAAGTTCTCAATGCAGTTAAATGGTTTGTGAATATCTTTCCTAAGCCCCCTCCAGATGTGTCAAGCAGCGTACGGTAAAGTCAGACTTTTTTTCTGTTAGTTGGTATGGTTTGAACACGCCAAGCATTTCATATTATACAAAAGAGATGACTCTAGAAGAGGTTTGTTCTCCTCCTCTTCTCTCCCCCAGACCCCCCACCGCAAAGACCTCCTTTTCAACGTAAGAAGTCAAAAGCTTCCTGTGTTATTCTTTGGATCTCCCCCTACAACATTCAAGCCTTTGTCTGGGCCAGAAGAAGAGTCGAGGAGGCTCCCTCCAGATTGGCAGCCAGCGTCCAGAGTCTCCCCTTTCCAAGTGGAGAAATAAATTAAAGCTGACCCTTGGAGCGTGTGTACGCTTGCTGCCTTTAGATTTGCGCTGGCGAGAGCTTATTTATTTTTGCTCCGTTGCAAAAAGATTTATGACTCCTAATTATGAATTCTGACACTCTTGCGCTACATGGATGCACTTACGTTGCTTTTCACTTTCTGATGGCTTTCAAAAAGCCTTCCTTTTCAACTCTCAACCCTCAGGGGCAACAAGGGTCCCTTTTGAAAGGGGGTCTGGCCAGTGCCACTGCCTACAAAGGCTGTGTTTGCATGGCTGGGGTTTCATCAGGGCTCCGGGATTGATGGATGGGCAGTAACCTCGGCCGCTGCTTTATTTACTCTTCCTTGGCCCCAGTCTCTTCTGGAGAATTGAAGCGAATGTATAAAAAATGTGTTTCTAAATAAAAGCCAGCAAGCAGAGTGTTGGCCTGGAAAGAATCTTTTTTCTTCCTTTCTTTCTTTCTGAGATTTCATTTATTTATTTGACAGGGAGAGACACCGTGAGAGGGGAACACGAGCAGGGGGGGTGGGAGAGGGAGAAGCAGGCTTCCCGCTGAGCAGGGAGCCCCATGCAGGGCTCGATCCCAGGACCCTGGGATTTCGACCTGAGCCGAAGGCAGCCGCTTAACGACTGAGCCACCCAGGCTCCCCCTGGAAATAAGCTTTTCAAGCCATTTCAGAAAAGCACGAGTTCTTCATTATTTGAAGTTTATTCTGAAAAGATAATAGTTGATGGCCGATTTGACTGGGACTGTCTTGTTGGCCCAGCAAGTGAAAAACTTTTGATTTTTGATTATTGATTATGCAAAACAGAAAAACTGACGGGAACTTTATGGACAATTCATCCCAAGAGCCCTCGGAGGACGGGGAGGAGACTTTGGTTTCCTCGGCAAATGCGCAGCTCTGGGCATTTCCTCAGAAGCAGACAAGAAAAGAGGTCGATCTGATGGGGGCAGCAGTAGTTATGAGACCTGGAATCAGCCCAGGCCCCAAGTGGCCTGCGGGAGGTACGGGGGTTCACCCCAGAAGCAGGTGTGTAACGAAGGGTTTCAACAGCATCTGAAAATCCAGGCATCTTCTGGAACCTGGGCAGGATTCTTAGCTCTTCCTTTCCTGGCTCCCTTCCTTCAGCCCAGACCCCATCGGCTACTCTTCTCATGTGTGGATCTGATACTTAGGGTGTGGGGCGGCAGTTGGGGTGGTGACGGGCCGGGAACCTCTCCTCTCCTGCTGGACAGCAGGCTCCCCAGGGGATGGCAGCGATGTGTCCGGGTCGCCCGAGACATCCTGAGGGGTTGGGAATTTTTTCTTTATCTTCTGGAAAATGGCGAGAGAGAAGCCAAAGAAATTAATTGATAAGCTGTTTTAAAACATTATAATCTCTAGGGGCACCTGGATGGCTCAGCGGGTTAAAGCCTTTGCCTTCGGCTCAGGTCGTGATCTCAAGGTCCTGGGATCGAACCTTGCATCAGGCTCTCTGCCCATCGGGGAGCCTGCTTCTTCCTCTCTCTCTCTGCCTACTTGTGATCTGTCAAATAAAAAACTAAAATTAAAAAAAAAACCCATAATCTCTAAATTTGAGAACAAACCCAAGTATATTATGGAATAGGAAGTTAAATCGACATACCCTTGATACGGTCTTAGCCTCCCGAGAAGAGGCTCCTTTCCCGGGGGCCCCCACTCAGCCCTGAGTTAGAGCCCTTTGTAGGTAACGTGGAGGAGGCATGGTCTATGGCTGTTCTCCCAACCCTGTGACATGAAGAGAGTTGAAATAAATCTCCTTCCTTCCAGAGTTGACGAAAGTAACTAAATTTTGTTGGTAAATTTAGCCTTGTAGGAAGGGAGCATATTCCAACAACCCCAACTAAAGAAATTACCTTCTTCTTCTTCCTCCTCTCCTCACATTTTCTGTCCTGAGTTACTGTGGGGCCACAGTGGGGATTCTCCCAACTGCCTGGGCCACGGTCATTCAGTCCGGACCCCCGGTTCCTGAAGGATTGCCCCGCCTAGCAGGATTTCTGCCCACCTGGCCCCAAAGATCCCCCCACATGAAGCAGTCGCCATGAAGAGCTATTTTGAAGACCCTCTACTAACCGCAGCAGGGAGTTTAAACACTGAGGGAACAAAGAAGCCTTTTTCTGCCCCATGCGACATGGGATCCCCAGTGTTGGCATGGATCCTGTCCCATGGGAGGAGTCTGGTGAATGTTTGTTGAGTGAATGAATGAGTGAATGAACGATCAATGTGTCAGGCACGCGGCTGGTGGTGGAGGGTAAACAGTGAATGAGAGCTGACCCCCCCACCTCCATGGGGCTTGCAGGCCCGTGGAGGAGACGAGAAATGGAACAGTGACCCCGGGGCTGTCCCACGGGAAGTGCCGCGAGGGTAAGTCTCCGGGCCAAGGACAGACTTGAGTGGGAGGGATCAGGGGGCTTCCCCAGGGAGGTGATAGGAGCTGAAGCACGAGAAGAGTTTTCCACTTGATAATTGGTGTTAATTTGGTAATTAGCCTGGCTCCCAGAAGATATCAGAGTGAGAGGCAAACATCATGGTCGAGTGAATGGCCGCCCAGGAGGGCCTCTGCAAGGCCAGGGGACTTCAGTTCACGTCTTTTTACACCTGAATCCACTGACGCTCCCCCTTTCCTTTTCCTCTCTCTCCCCTTTTCGTTTTTTGTGAAGTGTTAAACTCTCTTCACAAAATACACTGATTTTTTTCAACCTACAGTTGCTTCCCCTCAACCCCCACCCCCTA
Source organism: Mellivora capensis (assembly GCA_004024625.1). Lineage (NCBI taxonomy): Eukaryota > Metazoa > Chordata > Mammalia > Carnivora > Mustelidae > Mellivora > Mellivora capensis. Next base: position 80,178 of record PISX010006364.1, read on the forward strand.
GTTGTTTATGATTCCAACTCAGGGGCCTTGCAAATGTCTTTTCTTACGCATTTTGATCTTTTCTGTCAGACAGCGATGATTTCCTGCGTGTGTGATTGGCCTGGAGCTGCTCCTCCTTCTTCCAGAGCTGGTCCCAGCACCGCGTGTCCCAGCTGTCCCTTGTCACTCGGGAGCAGGCCGGAGCAAGAGGGCCGCAGGCTTTTTAAAAGTATAATCAATCAGAACGCAGCCAGGCTCTGCCGGGCACCTTCTCGTTTCTCCTGAAATTCCGTGCGCCCTCCGAAGGAAATTTCTTCTGCTGCTTTCCCTTTTATTTGAATCAGCTCCTGAAAATGGTGGTTCTTAGAGCCACTGCAAGCTCAGCAAGTCTCTGCCCCTCACCTTCCCCAGGGGAGTCTAGAGACTTCGGAGCTGCGTGAGGTTTCAGATGCTCCTACCTGGGGCGGGGGGGTGGGGGGGTGGGGGGGGTGGAGAACCGAGCTGTTCTTTACTTCCCACTCAGGGCGCTGCTCCTGGGGGTGAGTCTTCTTTTCAGCCCTTTCCACCTCGAAGTGAAGGAGGCAGGGAGGTGACCCAGTCTCCCCACAAGTCAAGGAAGGGACTTCTTGTCCTCCATCAGAGAGATTTCCCTTATGGCCAGTTAGAACCCACGGCCACCCTCCAGGTGCATGGAGGACAGAGCCCTGGAGCTCTGCCCACGGCTGACGAGAGCCACATACCAGATGGTCCCAGGCTCTCAGGACACCGAGGTCCCTGTGTGCCTCTTAAATACAAACAGCAAAAGTCCCTTCTCGGAGCTTATGGGGAAGCATGCTGAGCGCAAACCCCTCCACGGCCCCAGGAAAGGATGATGACTGTTTAAAAGCCTGTGAACTTTGAACAATTAATTGAATATAAAGTTGATGTTAATCTGAGAAACACACATTTCCAGGTAAAAGGGTTAGATGTCTACAGGCAGTGATTATTACAAACAAAAAGATCCCGCTTTGTGGGTAAGGGTGTTTAGAAATCGAGAAGAGGAAACATTCTGGGCTCAAATTTTTTCCTGAGATGGTCTTGTGAGTAAAAATTGGTCCTTGCTTTAGGTAGAAGTTCAGATGGAAAGAAAAACCTATCCAGGGAAACAAAAAGCTTACAACAGGGTTTTGGAAGTGAGGTCTTTTTAGACAGATGGATGTAGTTTTGGAATTGGGTTTTGAAGATTGTTTTTTAACTCACTGACCTCAAGTTCTGCTTGAAATTCTGCAGAGGGCGGAATCCTTTGGGTGTCGGTTGTTATCATGTCCTGAGAAGAATTCAGTCCTTATTTTGTCAAGAGATCTATTTGATCTAAGAAGATAAGAATATTTCCTTTTCTTACAGTTTCTTCATACTGGGAGAAGCTGAATTCAGTGGAAATGAAAGAAAACTATGGCGTTCACCCTTGTGGGGAGAGCGGCCTTATTTAACGATGCTAGTGGTTTCTCCCGATTTTGGAAAGTGTGCGTTAGGCCACTTTGCTCTTAGAGAGGACCTACATTAGTATCTGTTTCTGAGAAACCACAGAAATCTAAAGAGGATTTTTGCTTTTAGGAAAAAAGAGGAAAAGTGAAAATAGCAGCCACTCGGGTCCCACCGATCTCCTTCCCCAGGAACCCCGCTCCGCACCTCGGGCCCAAGTGGCCACTGCTCTGACCCGTGTTCATGAGCATCTGTGCTTTTACCTTGATTTGTTTTGTGCAAGACGTGTCCTAAGGTATCAGTTAAGTCCAAAGGAGGTTATCTTGGGGGTCTGAGAACGCTCAACCATTTTTCCGCGTAAATGAATGGCAACTGCTTCTTCGCTTTACGCCAGTCCTAGGAACACGCGGCCTTCACATGGCGGGGGGAAGCCTGTACCTCAAATCAAGACCTGAGCGCACAGGTAAGTAGGAAGAAAGGGATGGCAAACGTTCTTTAAACTCTAGGTTCAGGACGAAGTTACATTCCAAAGAATGGAGGAATCAGTCCTCCATTCTTTGCTTCAGAAATTAATCATCCCAGAAGTCGGGTATCTCTGAGCAGTGCAGTGGTCCTTTTGAATGGATTTAAAAAATTCTGCTGAACTCCTCCCTCACACTACTAGGTCCTTCACTCTGTGTTTCTTGTTAGATGGACTCAGTCTGTTTTAGCTTTTGCTTGTGAAAGTTATTTACATGGCCTAAGGTCAAATGGTGTTGTTTCACATTTTGCTTGGCGGAAATGGCACGGGACTCCGTTGTTTTTATAGGGAAAGATCAGTTTCAATGAGGTGGTGGAGAACTTCACTTCGAACACGTCTGTTTAGCGGTACGTTCCCCAGGCATTCAGTCTTCTGGAGAAGATATAAAACAATGAGGTCTGGATCCGGAGTTTCATTGTGGTGGTTCCTGATCCGCGCGGGGCTGGTTCGCATGTTGTCAGGCTCACACACCAGCAAGGGAGAAGGTCAAATGCAACATTCTTTCCAACAGAGGCAATGGAGCGGTGGCTTTGCTTGCTGGAGAATTATGTAAGAAATTGAGATGTCTGGAGGTCATCGGTGGTAACCGGAGGAGAAAATTGAACTGAACAGGCTGCTTCCACTTAGCGAGCCTCCTCTAGGAGATTATTTACAAGCCTCAGAGTCCAGCTCTGGTAGAGCTCAGTTTCACAGAGTTAGAGAAAAGCTGTAAAATAAGCTTAAATCAGCCCATCCAACATTTGAAAGGGCAAGGGAAGGGGCAAGGGAGAAGGAACAAAGGGGGAGGGAAGAACGAGGATTCCTTTCAAAATCCGCTTAATTTATTCCTTCCCTCTTCATCTTTGTCTCCTTGGCTCTCATCTCTTTCACCACGAAGTCTGCAAGTAGAGCAAAGGGGAGTGAGTAGCCAAAATGGTAGCCATCTCTGCTCTTCTGGTAGCAAAGCCTCTGGACTTAGGCGGCCATTTTCCCTTGGATCATGGATGTCCAAAGTCACATTCTATTAGCTCAGCAGCACATGCAAAATAATAACCATAAACCCAGAAATGTGCTGTGGAATTTTCTCCAGCTCTCTTAACGAGCTTTGCAAAGCTCCTCTGTCAAGGAGAGCAGGGAATGTGTAATTTCAAACACATTTTTAATAGTTTCTCTTGGCTCTCTCCAAAGAAGAGGGAGGCATGCTGACGCGGCTGTCGGAGAGGCAGCAACTTTACAAGAGTAATGTTAAACAAATCACCCAGGTGCTAGTAGCACTTGGAAAGCATGGGAGCTGCCTGGGAAGCGGGGCTCATCCGGCGGAGAACAGCACCGGAGTCTGACGGATGGTTCTAGCAGTCAAGCTGGTGTGGCATATGGCAGGTACAAACGAAGACAGGCACCCTCAGAGCGCTCTGTCCAAATCGTTCTCAGGTGCTTCCACCTCCCAAAGTCCGTTTTCCTTTTACACCCAAGCAAGATTTTGTAAAACAGACGAAAGAGGTAGAAAGAGTGGAAAATGGTAGCAGGTGCCAGACCACCAAGGAGCATCAGTTAGGATGCCCAGAGCTCTTGGTCCTTGGCTGGAGCAGCAGCTAGATCCATGGTGTAACTCAGTTCTTAGACACATTGCTGAGAACTCCGAACTCCTGGAGATGGGGCGGAGGAGGCATATGACTCTTGGGCTTCTCCTGCTCAAGAACCCCAAAAGGACTTATCAGAAAGATGTGAAGAACTGACCAAAAAAAAAAAAAATCTTATGCTCTAGATAAAAAATCACAGGAAGAATTCTATGCCTTCCTGCCCCTCTCCACTTCCCCACCAGCATTTTTAAGTACCTGACCATAGCTTCCTAACCGAAAATCAGAACTCGTAGTAAGACAGCAGGTAGGAACATCTGAAATCGAGAATTTTGAAAAAAAGCTGTGACCACTGTTACTGTAATACAGATTTCATTCAATGAATCTACTGAAGTCATTATGCCTATCAAATCAGGAAGTTTTAACTTGAAAAAAAGCCTTTCTTATTTTTTATCCAGTAACCAGTAATGGCAAAGTTAGTTCCTTGTGATCAGTCTCAGTGTTTTTAAGGGAGAGAGGAAATGGAGATTTATTGAATCAGGGGGCTGAAAAATATGCTTGGGGGTCATCTGTTCCAAGCCCCTCGTTTTGCAGACGGGCGAGACTGGAGATGACAACATTGGGGGCTGAGAAACTCAGGGGCCCCCATTTCCAAGCTTGGTGTTGTCTCAACCACCTTCTGCTGCCCATTGTATATCCGCTTTATGGGGGCCCATTCTGACTGGAGGGGTTCTGCTCCCGGCCATCCATCCTCTCCCATTTCTGTCTGTGATGGGAAGACAGTGAGCTTCTTCCTCGACTCCCAGACTCTTAGCAGCATTGCAGGTCAAGTGGGATCCCAAGGAAGGAAAATTCTGAGTGGGGTCTGGCCTTGGTACAAGTAGGCTAATCACGGTGAGTGGCCGGTAGGAGCTGGGAGAAAGACACGAGCTCCCAGCAGTACCATTTTCCTCCCAGCCCTGAGCTTACCCTCCCAGTCTCCTTTAGGTCATCTATTTATTCCCCGACAAAAACATCTGGTTGTTTCCAAACTGAAATTTTTATGCATTTCAACTCATGTAGGAATGTCGAGAAGCTGTTCTGAAAAACACAGCTCCTCCCTGTGCCAAACCAGTTGGGCTGGAATGAACAACTGTTGTTATAAATCTCCACTCTGCCTCTTCGACGGCCCCAGAAGGTACAAAACAGAATGTTTCATGAGACTGGCCAGACAGTTCAAATGAGACCTGCCCAGAGGAGCCCTGTGCGTGAAGACTATGGAAACACCCCTTTCTCTCCGCTCTCCTCCGTCCTCCGACTCTCTTTCAGACAATTTCTGGAACGGCTGGCAAGAGGACAGCATGTCAGGGTTCTCTGTGTTCACCACAAATTCTTTTGTGTCCTTAAGTGGAAAAATATTTTACGACATGGCAGAACAGCTGCTTGTTCTATGAGTGATTCACAAAGAAAACTCAGCGACCTAATGATGTGTGTCCTCGCCAAGACCCAGACAGGGAAGGGGATTAAAAAAAAAAAAGTGGCACAGAATCAAAAGGCTGAGAGGTATTTTGGAAGTCACTGAGGATACGAGGCCACCTTTCCACTGAGATTCCCACTGTGGGCTGTGCAGCCGCCCCACTGGCTACATGTCATTTCACACCCGTTCCAGAGGGATCCTCGTCCGTGGTGTGACACACCTGCCCCCGAATTCCATGCACAGGACCTCATGTCCACTTGGGCCTTGTTTGTGGGGTTTGCTCACCATTTCCTAGCAGTGTGTGCTCTCATCAAGATGGTCTCTCGAGTTCTTAAGGGCTAGAAATTAAGGGTCCTCTCGATCCTAGAATCGGAGGGCATGGACCAGATGGAGGACACTTGAGGAACATCTAGCTCCATTTACCACACACTGCAGGGTTTCTTTCTGCAAAATATCTGTCTGCAGATGACCGTGACAGGGTCTCGCACCCACAGGGAGCTCGCTACCCCATAAGACAGCCGGTGTCATTGCTAAAGGGCTGTATTGCTAAGAAGCGCTTCATTCTCTTGTTGAACAAGGCTGTCTCCCTGTCCCTTGGACTTCTTCTGCAGCACGTCCTCCTCCTCTTTGACAAATGGCCCTTTCAGTATTTGAAGAGAGCACTCACAGTTCTCCAGCTTTATTTTCCAAGCAACATATCCTACTTTTGCAGCCATTCCTCATGTTCTTCAGAACTCTGCTCAGTCTTCCATCTCTGCTTACCTTCTAGTCATTCGTAATTCTCTCTCTTTCCATAGGAAATAATGTCAGCACAAATCTCCTTCATTCTGTTCCTCTGTGATTTATTTTTGGAGACGAAATCTATGGCTTTACCTTCTTTACCTCCCCTTTGTTAAGGTTTATGCCACCAGTTTCAGCCAATATTCAAGATGTTTGATGGCGTGTTGAATCCTGCATCCGTTGTCTATGGCGCTATCTCTCTTGATTGGTTTTCACTTGCAACACTGAAATTGTCTTTCCTCATAAAGTCGCTGATGAAAAAAGTGAACTCTCTAGATGCTGTCAGGCTGTTACTCACTCTTCAGATTCAATTGTTCACCAATTTCAGGTCCAGCCAGCATTTTGTTCTCATCCAGCCTCCATCTCACTGTCTTTTCTTTTCTTCTTTCTTCTTTTTTTTTTAGGGTTTTATTTATTTATTTGAAACAAAGCACAGAAGTTGGAGGGGCAAAGGGAGAGGGAGAGAGAGAAACTCAAGCAGACCCCTCAGTGAGTGGGGAGCACGTCAAGGGGCTCGATCTCAGGACCTTGAGATCCTGACCCGAGCTGAAACCAAGAGTCGAACGCGAAACTGACTGTGCCACCCAGGCTCCCCTTCACCATATTTTCTATACGAATCTTGCTGGGTGTTTTGTCATGTTTTGCTGAAACCGCATAGCATGTCCACTGCAGTTTCCTCCTCTATCAACCCGGAGACACTGTCAAAAATGGAACTAAATCTAGCCCAGGAACCTGTCCCATCAATGCCGTAGAAGCTTTCCCTTCTAAATGCCCTTCTTGTGAGACTGTTTGGTTAGCTACCTTTGCTGCTGCTCTCCTCCTTGAATTCCTTTTGGGGACCCCTTTCTTCTGCATTGAGAGCACCAAGATACCTTTTATGGACCATCCAAAGAATTCATCTAACCCATCCCCTAAATCCACAGTGGGGTTGCCTTCCAGGAAAACATCTGCATTTCAAGGGCAGCCCTCTATGCCTCAACCCAAGAGAGAAAAAGGAAAATTTGTGGTGACACCCAGGACTGGTGTGATCATACCTGGAGTCTGCTGACTCTGTAAAGCTGGCCTTCACATCAGAATCTCTTTGTGCCTCTGGCAACTTTCCCTGTACAACCAAACGTCGCACCCCAACATGGCCAACAGGCACGCTGGCCACACAAAGGGAATCTTCCATGAGGCTCAGGGTAGGTTTCTTTTAGCCAGTACTGAAAATGGCCTCAAGGGATTATTTCCCCCCTCTCAGTTCTTTTCTTAATCATGCTAAGCCAAGTTAGGCCAGTAGGGTTTTAAAAATCTCCCTCTCTTTTTTTTTCCTTTTCTTTTCCAACACTCTTCTTCGTTAGCCGCAAGCAGAGGGGTTGTTCATTCGTTCATTCATTCATTCATTCATTCAAAGAGTTGTTAAGCCCCTACTATGCACCAGTCTGAGGTAGGCACTGGGGATTCAGAGGGGGCCGTGCACAGCAAACCCTGCCCACGGGTAGTCGCCAGTCCGACCAGGAAGCAACCGTGTGAGATGGGTTATGGGAAGGCTAGGGCCACCTCTCAGTCTAGAGGTCAGGGCAGTGATGTGGGCCAGAAGAGGATGGTGATGACCCGAGTGCATCTCAAAGCCCAAGAGAAGATGGCCGTCCCTGGGAACCTGCCCAGAGTTATGTCCCTCAAAACACCTCCAAATTTCTCCAAAGTTGGGGGTCCTGTCTGTATTTTGGGAAAGGAATCTAATTGGATCTCATTGCATCCCCATCTCAATTTAAGCCCCGGGGCTGTCACGGCCTCTGTTTATCTACAGAATATTTACCTCCTTGTGGGGGTGGTTTATTTCTGTAGGGGACAGTGTGGAAAGCGTTTCTCTCATTGCTGCAATTGCCAGATTCCCCCTCTTCTGGCCCCCAAGTCTCCCCTTCCTCTTCAAAACACCAGCTATGCCTATTAAGTGCCCCAAAGTTGCCTGTTGGAATAAGAATTCCTAGTTGTTCTATCCCAAGGGCTTTGGACTTGAGAAACTAGGGCCGGAAAATGTGCTTTTGACCTCCATAAGCAAAGCTCCATTCCCAGGGCCCAGCAGGACCGCCTTCCAACCCTGTTTTCTGGGGGGCGGCGAGGGGTCCGGGTCTGGCTGGGCTCCTGGCACATGGGCCTCTGGGACCTGCAGAGCCTGCACAGCCAGAAGAAAGGAAGGTGAAAAGCAGTACAATGAGCAGCGTGTTCTCAGCCTTGTCTGTCTTGGGCAAGGGGGCTGTACTCCTGAGGACCAGCCTCGGCCCTGTCCTGCCCCTGCCTCCATCGCTTCCTCCCCCTGTACAAGGTGCATTGCTGGCACAGCCCCTCTGTCTTCCCGTGGGGTGTCCCTTCATTCCCCCGTCCCAGGCCATGCCAGGGCTCCTTCCCTCCAGAAGCCCATCGAACGGGAGTCAGAGGCTTTGCGGAGGCTTTGCACAGCAACTTGGACCTGGAGCATGCTGGACCGCCTCTGCAAACGTGGAAAATTTCCCCGTTGCCTTCTCCCTAAACATTTGACAAGAATTAAAGCTTCCCCTGGGGGGACCCCATTTCACATATTGAAACCAAACTTTTTTCCTTCTTAGAGTCTCTCTCTCAGCCCCAGATTCAGAAGGAACGATTTCCTCAGAAAGAAAGCCACTGGTGCTCACGGGGCCGTGGTCAACCCCGCCTGCCCGGGCTGCCCGGTTTAAATTAGGGCGCCGCGGCCGGCGTTCACGTTCACTGTTCTGAATGTGTTTCAGGGCTGTCACAACTCATATCCTACCGGGGCCAAACCTGTTTTCCCTGGAAAAATAATAAAACATGGAGCCGGTTGCTTTTAAAATGGCTTCTGTTTCACAATTCAAGTTGAGTTTTCTGTCGGGAAATGATTAGCCATTAAGGCTTTTAAGGCGGAGGAAGGGGGAGGGCAGGCGGAGGGGAGGGGGCAGGCGGAGAAGGCAGAATGGAAGGGGTCTGTTCAGCCCTCCGCCCTGAGTCAGGCTGGCCTGGGCTGGACCGGGGCGGCAGGCCCTTCACGGGTTCCTCGGAGTCTGACAGCACGGAATCATCGAGGCATGGCCCAACCTCGGCTCAGGACAAAGAGGCTGCTCGCTCTCCTACTCTTCTGTCTGCGGTAGGGTCATTTCTGCAGCTCTGGGCAGGACTCCTTCCAGAAGGGACGGGGACCAGCATAACCAGACGGAATATACATCTGTAATGAAGCCAAGCAGCCACTGGATGTCAGCAGCCGGTGTCATTTTAGGACCACGGGGATGGGTCCGTGAAAATCACAGGCGGCCCTAGACGGGTGTTGGCTGCCAAGAAAACAAGAATGGAAATAGGGGGCATGGGGCTGTGGAGAGGGGGGCCCAGGCAGCCTGGAGAGGGGGCGCAGCCATAAATATGCCTGTCTGGCCAGTGCGGAGTGCAAATTGAATGTTAACGGACGGACACAGGGCTCACTGGGGCATGTCTGTGAGCGTCCCCCCTCAAGGGCGGGGAGCTCAAACACACACTTGGAATGTTCATTGGAAACACATGCACAATTAACAAAAACGAAAGCATAACTTAGCAAAAGTGGACTTGCACCTAGGCAATTAGCAAGCTGGTTCATTCTGATTTGCTCCATTGTGGGGCTTGAACCACCCACCCCTGATGCCGCGGCAGGAGGGGCAGAAGTCTAGCAGGTTTTCAGATACGTTTAGGCCTGCAGAAGGCTGTCTGGATTCATGCTGCGGCTGGAGGGTGGGATGAAAGCTGGGCTTTTCGGATTTAACACCTTGTGATTCCCAAGTTATTCCATTTGGAAAAGGGATTGAGAAAGTATTCATTGTATTTCTAAACTTTTTGTGATACACATACAGAGAAGCATGTCTCCCAGCTCAGTGAGTTTTCTCAAACTGAACACATCTGTGTAGCCAGCACCCAGCTTGCAGGAAGGCCCCCAACAGCCCCCCCAGGAGCCCCACACAGCTCCTTTCCAGGCCCTGCCATCTCCCTCTTAGTCACTGTAGTTTAAATGACATGTGTCGTGTCAGCCCCTAGGATGATGATGATTTATCTTGTGCCTGAACTTCAGGGCAGAGCACGGCCAGGGACAGGCCGTGTACCCCAGAGCCCTCTTCACGCTCCCCTGGCCATGCCTCCACTTCCCTCCGACTCCCCAGGATTACCCAGAATCTGGCTCAAATATCATCTCCCTCAAATCTCTCCAGATTTCCACCTCGTCGACTTCAGTGGCTCTGGGAATTGTGAAGTCACTCAGCTTAGATACCGACCAAGTCCACTGGGGCTCCGGTATGGACGTCATAGACTGGGTGGCTTGTATACAACAGAAATTTATTTCCCACAGTTCTGGGAGCTGGGAAGTCTGGGACCAAGGTGCCGGCATATCTGGTGTCCAGTGAGGACCTGACTCCTGCTTCATAGATGGTTGTCTTCTCCCTGTTTCCCCGAGTGGAGGAAGGAGTGAAAGAGGTCTCTATTGCAAGGCACTTATGCCATTCATAACGGTCCCACTCGCATGGCCTAATCGCTTGCCAGAGGCCCCATCTCCTCATACCAGCCCCTTGGGGGTTAGGATTTTAACATATGAATTTGGGGAGGATACAAAGGTTCCGTCCCATCCAAACATATCCAGAGCCAACCAGTACCAGGATCTCTGCTCCTGTAGCGCTTAGGAACCTGTGTGGGGGGAAGAAAGACTCGTCAATAATAAGGCGTGGTCACTGCTAAGGCCATAGTCACCACAGGGGGCGGAAGAGGATCCCAAAGGGAGCATTTAGCTTGGTCTTAAGAGGTCTAGGAAGGCTTCCTAGAAGGGGAGGAGCCTAAGCAGGTACCTGGAAGAGCTCAGAGCTTTCCACGTGAAGGAGCAGCTGGTAAGGAGAATGACGCTCACAGCAGTGAGAACAGGAGAAAGGTGGGAGGTGAGGTAGGAGAGATGAGCCGGGACCGGCTCATGAAGGTCATTTATGCTCTGGGTGACCTCATGTCCCAGTCTGTCCTTGGGTAAACACTACCTACACGTGTCGTCCCAGCAGAAAGGCCCCTCGGCCCCTCCTCCACTCTCGGTAGTGATTGGCTTGGAAAAAAGTGAGATGGTCCTTCGTGGAAGCCGAATCAAAGAATCCAAATTCCATCCTGAAGATCCAAGGAGCCAGCAATGGCCTCTGAGGAGGACGGAAACATGACCCCATCTGCAGTTTAGAAATACTACTTTGGTGGCAGTAGAAGAATGTTTTGAGGGGAAAAAGTACTGGAAGCAAGAGATGCTTTAGATTACTGCTTTAATCCAAGGTGGCGATGAGGGTGTCCAGGGTTAAGAGACTGATGGTGATGAAGGATGAATCCATGATACATGAGAAGTGCGAAAGGGAAGGAATCACAAGGGCTGGGTAGCTTTATTTACTCTGTGCTCATTAGTCATTTATACGCTGCCTTCGGAGATTGAAAACTGGATTCTGTTGGCAGCCTGGTGCTTGGGTTCCAGGAACACAGAACCCTTTGGAAAAGCTGGAAGAAGCGAATGACCACCAGCCCAGCATGGTGTTTTCCCTCTCTGGAATGCAAAGCTTTCTTGTGCTGAGCCGGGTCCCAGCAGTGGCCTGGGGTGAAGCCAAGGTCGCGGCTGGGGCAGAGCCGGGCTGGTTAGGGGGGCACACACAGCTTTGGTAGCAGTGGGTTCTCCACAAAGACTTCGCAGGTTCTCTGCAGGTTCTCATCCGTAGGGCTGAGGAATGTTACAGGCTTGTACATTACATTTAAAAAAATATTTTATCAACACCTCTGACATAGAACAAACTTCAGTCAGTGCCACATGTGTTTTCCATGTGTTGCGACTGTAGGAAGTAACCAAACAACTCGGTATTGAACTTGTCAGAATATAATCAAAAATTCCGCTAATTACTTCAGCATGGAGCCTACTGAGCGCTCTCCCTTCATCATCAGAAGCAGGTCCTATTAGCGAGCACCGTGGCTCAGAAACACCACTTTATTGTGTTTCTTGGACAACTGCAAAAGCTTATCTTTCACCGCAAGGTTTTCTCATTTTTGGAACCTCCGTCCCGTAACAGTCATCATTACTAACTACATCAAGAGTGTAGTTCTGGGAAAAATACTGTGCAAAGAAATTCCTGAAATGGGAATGGACATTCATGTTGAAGTGGTGGTTTTGCCAGGAAGTTAAACTCTAGCAAATGAATTGATTTTTCTAGACGGCTGGCTTCATTGCCTGAGAGAGCAGCAAACAAAACTCTGCAGTGTGCACATGCTAGTTATGCCTTGGTTTTATCTCTGAGAAGCCAATAATAACCACAGAACAAAGTTAAAGCTCAGAGCCCAGGCAGAAGAATTAAGAGGTTTGTTACTTTTACAAAGAAAAACATTGTGTCTCTTTAATCTTTCTTGTCATTCAATTTCAGCTCCCTTTAAGCATCATTGAGGTCTGAGGCTAGAAAGAAAGAGAAAGAAGAAGGAGAGGCAAGTGAAACAGGAAAAAAGAAAAAGCGAGTTCTCAATTAGAGAGAATGCCTAATTGTGTCTGCGGATAGGAGAGCCTTAGTGCAGAGTCTGTAAATGTTTATATTTGGTTTTTAAATGAAATATGGTAAGCCCCATTTACTATTCAGAAATCCAAATTTATAAAACAGATTTTTTTGTTATTGTTGTTAGCGGGGAAAGGAGGTGGAAATGGGCTGGGATAGGAGTTTGTTCACATTGCATAAAAATTCTTTACTTTGCAAAATGATTCACTGAAAGCTTCCTTTAAATAACAACTCTGCTGGTGCATTTAATTTACCAAAAAAAAAAAATCAATTTTAAGCAGAACTTTAGGAATAAAGTCTGTGTTATGTGGTGGAAATGTAGTAGGCATTTAAAAATAAAAACAGACTGGGGTGAATATTAAAATAAATTTGCATTCTTTGAATAAACTCTTACTAGGCAAGTATCAGGATGTGGCTTTAAAGCATGATGGGAGAGTCAAGGTGGAGAGGGAGCGGAGAAGGTTGAGGGAGTGAATTAAGTAGGATTAGGAGAGAAAAGATGCATTTATATTTAAAAAGTGGACATGAAATTATATAAGGAATGAATTTTAAGAAGAGACTTTGCTTTAGTAAATGTAAACAAGTGTATTTCTAATTCAAGATGCAGGTAAGCTCCCCTCAATTTAAGCATGCAGGTGATTTCCCCTCCTCCGACAAATTCCCATTGAAATAAGCAAATAAATACATAACCAAGAAATCTGCCTCAGAGTTAACCTGGTTTCTACAAAAGCAGGAATGACAGAAAAGAGCAGTGATGGGAAAGGCGATGGACCCTAATATTTCTAGGTTGCTACTCCTGGTCAGACTGCTAGAAGTGACTTGAAAGGTCATGTACATAACGTCAAAAAAAGAATTAATATTAGTAATTTGAGGGCACCTGCGTGGTTCAGTCAGTTAAGCATCTGCCTTGGGCTCGGGTCATGATCTCAGGGTTTGGGGATGGAGACCCACGTCGGCCTCCACGCTCAGCTGTGTCTGCCTCACCCTCACCCTCTCCCTCTACCACTCTCCCGGCTCGTGCTCTCTCTCAAATAAATAAGTAAAATCTGAAAAAAAACCCTCCTAATTTGGGTCTAAATTTTGCATTATTTCAACAGTAATGTGGATCTGGGGGATACGAAGTAATAGGCTGTTTCAGGTCCTGTTTTACATGAAGGACAGCAAAGACTTCTTGCCTGTTTGTGATCAAGAATTTAGGTTGAAATATTATTGAAAGGCAACCTCCTGTAAAATAAACAGGGACATATAGAGAAAAAAAATTATAGCATAAGTCATGCCAAAAAGAAGAGAAGTCTTCATAACTGGTCCTTTCAATATAGGGAGACAATTTGGGAGAAAGACAAAATCTTAATATTACATGCAAACACTTTGATGCTGGTAATCATAGGATCAAGAAAACATATGCCCCTTTTCTAGCACACTATGTTAATGAGTTTTGAGAAGGCAGGCAGGCTTGAATAGGGGTGAGAAGCTAACATGTTACCCAGGCAGAAGTAAAGGTCCAGTGAGAGAAAGAAGTCAACTTTACATGTTGGAGAATAGTCACCTGTGGAGACAGGTGGCTTGTAAGAAGTGTTGACTGTCATGATGATCACAGAACTTTTTTTTTTTTTTTTTAGGATTTTACTTATTTGTCAGAGAGAGAAAGAGCGCACAAGCAGGGGGAGCAGCAGGCAGAGGGAGAAGCAGGCTCCCCACTGAGCAAGGAGCCTGATGTGGGACTCGATCCCAGGACCCTGGCTCATCAGTTAAGCGGCTGCCTTCGGTTTCCGTCATGATCAAAGAACTTTTAGGAAAAGGTTTGTCCCATCTGATACTATGTTTCTTAGGCTTCTGCAATTCGCCATCCCTTCATCACCTGGAGTGTTCAGTAACCTTTGCAGAAGGTTTGGAAGTAATCAGAAGCTTGTGTAAGGCCTGGAGTGACAAGAACATTGAGGAGATTAAAGGCAAAGGGATGTGAGAATGCATCTGGGCCAGAATGAAGCTGTGGGTGTCAATCAGCTCCTGGAAGTGTTACAAAAGGTTTTGAGGGTGGAAGACAGATGATCTGAGCACAATTCACCATGAGAATTTAAGTTCCTAGAAATCTGCCAACTGGGAAAGGATGTTCGACTTCTCACTGAATGTGGTAGAGAGGGTCCATGGTTTGTTTATAGATATTGAGGAACCTGGTGACAGATATCAAGGAACCTGGGGTACACAGCGTCTACATTACTGAGGTTAAAAGATACATCTATGAGAAATTAACATGAGAAACAGCCACAAGGCATTAAATAAGATACACAAGGTTGGATCAGATAAAGCAGTTACAGTAACTTTACTATGGAATAACAAAGACTCAGAGACTTGGCATCATGGCAGGATAGCCCAATATCCTCCCTGCAAGAACTAGAATTATCCAGAAAATTTCTAAGATTTTATGGTTTTTTTTTTCAAAGATTTACTTATTTTTATTTAGAGATAGAGAGGAAGGAGAGGGGTAGAGGGAGAGAGAGAAGCTCAAGCAGACTCCCCATGAGCATGGAGCCCACCGCTGGGTTCAGTCTCACCATCCATGAGATCAGGACCTGAACCAAAATCAAGAGTCAGACATTTAACTGACTGAGCCACCCAGATGCCCCTCCAAAATTATATATTTAAAGACATAGCAGAGTTGTGGAAACAGAACTAGATGGGTTGAAATTCCACATCTGGGGTGATCTGGCAATTACCAGCTTTTCTCTTTGCTGAAATCATTTGCCAATTTGGCCAAAAATAAACCATGTGCCATTTACAAGACACACACTTTAAACAAAATACTGTTTGGAAGAGACAATTTATAAGGACACAAGAAGATGGAAAAATAGGAATAAAAAAAGATATGCCATACAAACACTAACCAAAACCTAGCTGTCATAGTTGCGTTAATAGCAAACAATAGGATGTAAGACAAGATATGTTAATAGACAGAGGGATTTCCAAAATGACACAACAGCCAGTTCATCAAGGAGACGTAATAATTTCAACTCTGTGTTTACCTCATAGTTATAAAAGATATAAAGCAAATATTGATAGAACTAAAAGTAGTAATCAATAATCCATGATTTTTGTTGGAGATTTTAATACATCATTCTCAGCAACTGATCATAATTGGTAGTAATGTGTAGAGAAAAAAAAATGAATGAAAACACAGAAGATCTGAATCTAACTGACACAGAACATCACACCCAACAACCACAGGACAAGCATTCTTTTCAAGTTACATGGAACATTTACCAAAATAGACCACAGGCTGGATCACAGAGTAAGTCTCAAAAAATGTCAAGGGACAAGGAGACACAGAAAATGTTTTTGGACCACAGCAGAATTAAATTTGAGACGAATAATGGAAAGATAAGAAGAAAATCTCCAACTCTGAATAACACATGTATTGAAAAAGAAATCATGGTAGTAGTTATGAGATATTTTAAACTCAATAATAATAAACATGGCATATCAAAACTTGTGGAATATCATTTCTGACCAAAGAGAAACGTACAGTTTAAATGAATATATTAGAAAAGGAAAAGAGGAAAAAAAATCAATGATTTAAGCCTCCAATTGAGGAAATAAAGAGCAAATTAAACCCTCAGAATATGGAAGGAAAAATAAAACTAAAGCAGAAATCAGTGATGGGAAGGAAAGATACAGTGGAAAGGAAATCAACAAATTGCAAGTACAAACTACTTAAAACGACTTAGTAATATCTGTTGAAGCTAACTGTGCATATATCCCGAGACCATGATTCACTCCTGGGACACATACCAAGACAAATGAGTTCTTGTGTCCTCCAAAACAGTATATATACAAAGCATGGAATAGGGAGGCATGCATAAGAACGGATCCCTTCCCTGACCTCACAGGGTCATGTCTCTACTTCTCCCTATTTTCAACAGAAGACTCGAGGTTTTCACTTGGGAGAGGGCGAATCTGACAGGTTCTGGATTTGGGCACACGAAGCACAGCAAGAAAGTGAGAGTGAGGTACCATATTGAAAATAGAAGGTCACAGGAAAGTTGACAGTGGTGACGAGACCTCTGGTCCTCTTTCTTCATTTGGGTCTCAGAAAACCAACAGCCAGTGTTAACTCTCTAATAGAAAATTAATTGATTCTTTCCTGAGAAGACCTCCGAGCTCAAATGAAAAGACTACTCTAATCTTTTCTTGCAAGATCCCTGTGTTCTTAAAGCCTGAATAACTGGCTTTCAGCGGGACCCCAGTGAGTCGGTCAGTTGGAGTCTAGGCGATTGCTTCTCAACATTCTGCCAGTCACCTGGGGAGCTCATAACCAGTATCCCAACCTGTCTTTGAGGGCTCACCTAATCTGGGGTTCACTCTGCATTTGGGGGAGGAGTCAAGAGAATTTAACCTGAAAGGTATAAAAATGATGAGAGTACAGTCGACATCTGGATTATACCCATATGAAGAAAACAGCAAAAAAAAAAAAAAAAAGAGGAATATTTAAAAAAATAAATAAAATTGCAATGACCTTAAGTGCACCCTAATTTAATAAATAAGTCCTAATACAGGTGTTTAACAAAATCAGTCCAATGGTTCTAAATTTCACTGAGTGGTCTTGTCACTATTGTCAACTTTCCTGTCACCTTCTATTTTCAATATGGTTCCTCACAATAAATATAAAAGACCATGATTTTTAAAAGGGTAAGGAAAGTAGACTTACTATATAAGATATAAAAATTAATCATAAATTTATAGGAAGTGCCATTTTACATCAGGAGGGAAAGAATTGATTGTCCAGTGAATTGTGTTGATGGCCACTGGAAAAAGAATAGAGTAATGATTGTATGTCTTTTTCAATGGTTCATTAATGAAGAATTTATGAGAGCACTGGGCATCCCCAGTCAAAGTTGGTAACCATGACTGCTCCCAGTTTACTTACTTGTGAAAAACCTGGATTGAAATGGCTGCCTGGTAAGACCCCTCTCAGCTCAAATCTAAACTAAGATGGTTCTGCATTTGTTTGTCTTTTTCAAAGCTCAATTGAGCGGTGGCATTTGGTAAATCAAAATAGAAAGACAAAAGTAAAAATAAACTCGGTCTGGCTTTCTGTCTTGAAAGAAGAGGAAAGATGTCTGAGATGGCCCATTCTGGCCTCGGGGGCCTGAGGGACTCCTGGAGCTTTCTGACATGCACTGTTTGTTTTCAGTGGGAAATTACTCAAAATGTAATAAGGAAATATTTTGCTGAGTAAATAGATTCGTTTACATCTTGTGGCGTGGACGGTTAAAAAGAATCCTGGCCTTTTAGCTCCCTTGGCTGAAATCCCTCGTGGAAGAGAGGGATTTCTCTTTTCACTAGTATTTCTGTCTTTCCAAGGGGTTCTTCCTCCTCCTCCTTTTGAAATCAGATATTTTAAGACACTTGAAATCCAGGGAGGGAAAAGAGACTTTATTCTACTGTAATGGGGAAGAAAATTATTAATGTTTTGTGGTCACAGCCCTTCCCGGACCTCCTGGGCCTCTCTTAAGAGAATTCTAGCTTTGTCAGCTCAGAGCCTGGGTTTAGGATGCAGAGTGGAGGCAGAGACACACAACTGGACAGGGGAGGACAGGAGGTTGACACTGGAATGGACAAGATTATTCCCGAGAAAGAAAGCGGAGATGAAAGGGAGGAGGGGTGGACGGGGAAGATGAGGAGTAGCGGCCACTGGGCCATGGAGAGTTGCTGAGAGGGAGGGAGCCTGGCGGGGGGGGGGGGGGG